>WBNM01036349.1:0-30765 GCA_013399055.1 Ramphastos sulfuratus | reverse complement strand
TTCCAACCTTAGCATTCTATGATTCTATGATTCCATGACATGAACCAAGATTAAAGATGCACAGTTTAACATCAGCAAGAGAAAAAAAAAATGCTTCCAAAATATCCCATCTAACATGTCTGGCTTTTCTGAGTAACACTGTACACTCAAATTCAGACTTTACAGTGTCAGATTTCATGATTATAATCACTTTCTCTGTTGTTCTAAATTCAGAACACCTTTAGTGTTAACGCTTTCAAGTTACCTCTAAGTAACTTCAACTACATTAAAAAAATAAGTAGGTTTGCCTAGTAAAACCATAAATATCATATGCCCAAGTGAGAGAGCAAATCAGAAAGCTATAGTTCCAAGGTATAGTTTAAAACATTATTATTATGAATGCTATCTTAATTGTGGAGATACCTATTGAAGTGCTAAGTATCCAGAATCAAATGATTCTTATGTTGCTTGCTTAGAGAATCATGATGTTGTCTGTTCAGTATAGAGACACACTATGAGAAAACTGGGAGTTTGTAACAATCAGGTGCTACTGAACCAAAAATTGTCTGTAATTCTTCAGTTAAATGATGTACCTGAATTTCTACTTTATTTACAGTGTTGCCTTACAAGCAATAATATCGAAAACCACTACCATTGGAACTCTCCAAGCACAGTTGTACAGCAAGCATGGTGTAAGACACAGATGATGAAAAAACATGACACTGGGACCAAACAAACTATCAGAAACACTCCTAACAAATACGCACCACCAAGTCACTACTGACAACCAAACTGGCACCAGGAAGGAAAATAAATGTAGAGGAAACTCAGTGACTGATTTCCTTACCTATCCTGCTGGTTTGATCACTCAAATTACTATATATTATTTATAGAACCATAGTAGAAAGACATTATAGTACATGATTTCTTCAAATGTAGCCTTTACCTAAGCTTTCAGTTAATTTTCATTATACAAGAAAGTTTAGAATGCAGTCATTGCTGTGATAGATAATTACAGGTAAAGAAATGACTGATACAGGAGTTTACTTACCAAAGAACTCAGGATAACACACCAAAATCAAAATTATTTGAACTCAAATTAATTGACAGAGCTGCTTAAAAATTCTGAGAACACTCATTTGGAAACAGAACACATGACAAAATATGGGATGATGCATTATTTATATCATGTATTATTATATCATATTATTATATCATGTATTTTAAAAGAATTACATCCATGTTAGAAGCATATCAAAAGTAAAATTTTAAAAAGTGCTTCTAACAAAAATATCCAAAAGGTTTGTTTTTCAATATGCAGGCATGAATACACTTTATAACCACCTCAAAGTTAATACACTATATAAAATAAAACACAATTATATTAAATATAACAAAATAAACCCCCTTTAACTAATAGAAGTTACATAATCAATTTCTATACTTTTCTAGAGAAAATTATTTAATATACCATTATAGCAATATGGCAGTGCATTGCTGAAAATTACTAAGACACGTGGAATGTGTATGTATGGGCTTCAAAGTTTTTGTGAATGAGATTGAAATGCTTCTAAAGACAATGTATGAATGTATGAAATGTTAATGTCACTGCAGAGAAAAACAAATATCAAGTAAAATAAAACTCAAAAAATAAGTTGATACTAAGAAAGAAAGTGATGTTTAGCAGTTTATGACGACTTGGTGGGGGGGAGGGAAAGTAAGCCAGTGAAATCAGAAAAGATTACATAAATAACACTGAAGAGAAATTAATGGGAAAAAAAAGAGAGACAGAGAGAATTAAATGATCTGCAGATGTTTAACTGAGTTTTTAGGGATTGACATATGTTTTTCCTTGTACTGAACACTAGTAAGAATAACACTTAATCTTTCAGTTACCTTCACCTTTAGAAGATTTTCAAAGAGAATGGTGAAAATTTGACCTCTTGCGGAACTAATTGATGTTTTACATTAGCTTTAAACTGAGAAGCAGGAAGAGGGAATTTTGTATAAACTGATGTAATCCCCAAATTTGATTTTAAAGATAGGAAGAAGGAGAGCAAATAAAAAGCTCTGTACCAGAATAAAGGTACACAGATAGCTTTGTGGTTGAAGAGACAGAAAAGAAGAACAAATCTTGAAATGCAAGGTAAAAAAAAATCTAAGTATAATGGGAAAAAAAGTAGAATACCAATCATAAAAGTATACTGTTACCAAGAAAACTGGGAATGCAGGTAGAGATAGAGGAGTGGAGGGAGTGCTAGTAGGTACTAATGCAGTAAAAGAAATAAAATCAACATGAAAAAAACCACATATTGCTTGAAAATATTTTGAAGGACTAGTATGAAAGATGTTTTACTGGAGCAAAGACAGGAATTTTGTTTAGATTCTCTTGACCCTGTGTTCCCTATTTTCCTCCAGGTCAGACTGGAATGTCTATTATTTCTCTTTTTCTGCTCTATATTTTTTACTTTTTTTTTTTTTTTTTTTTCATTCTATATGGTTAAGATTTTAACATTCTACATACAGATTAGAGGACAAATTATCATACTAGGAGAAAAAACTAGGTAGTTTGATGGATTTAATCACCTAATAGACTTGAAAGAACAAGTATTTTATAATTGATTCAAATACTTACTTAGCAGTGAACATAGGCACAAGAAAGTATTACAAAAAATTACCTTAGACTAATGGCTTAATTTGAATTAAACGGTGAGATAGGCAAAGGTAAGACTAATTATGTCTCTTTTCCTCAAAATGATAAACTTAGAGGAAAAGAAAGCTAGGCAATAAAATTGAAGAGCTTGTACATATAGTGTCTGTAAAAGTCTTCCAGAGAAGCTGATCACATAAAAACAGAATAATCTTTACTTGAAATTTAAAAAATGTTAACACCATTATCTTACAATAAAGTATAGAGAAATAGAATACTTGTGGGTTTTTTTCCTTGAAACATCAGACTGGAATCTTTCAGTATTTCACTCCATATTACCTATGCAAGTAGGCAAAGGTTTGTCCCAAACTCTTCGATCTCCACTCAAGCAAGTCATAGTACTACTACCATGCATTGTATAGCCAGGATTACAGCTGTATAAAATAACAGTGTCTACAAAATGTCCTTCATCTCGGATCTTGTAGCCATAATTTGGTATGCCAGGATCTTCACACTTGACTAGGTCAAAACCTGCAAACAGATATGGGAAGAGAAATTACGAAAAAGACGACAGAGATCTAAAATATCAAAATATGATGCAAATGAATCTTATCTTGATGCAAATTATATTCTCTTGATTCAAGTAGATTAGGTATATCCACAGTGACAAAAGAGAAATTATATATCGCTTTGTAATTCAGAAACTGAAACAAAGATATTAGTGAGCATTTTATTAATTCAGACCACTTATTTTTGGTTGGTTGGGGTTTTTGGGTTGTTTTTTTTGGGGGGGGGGGGGGGNTTTTTTGGTTTGTTTTTTTTTTTTTTTTGGCGGAGGGGAGGGGCTTAAACAGAATAGAAGTAGCTACCCTGGTTTTGGCACTAAGCGGAAGCTTCAATCCTCCATTAATCTCCACAACGAAGCCACCGTGCCGAAGTGGTCACTCAGAAAGAAAATGGAAATATTATTTCATTCACCCTAGTGTCAAGATAGTGTGGCTTCAGTTTTTTCTCTGCTGAAATGAAGTCATGTTTAAGATATCTTTCAACCTAAACCATTCTATGATTACACAAAACATAAAATTAAAATTGCAATAACAGGGGAATTAATTAATTAATTCTTTACTAGATCTTCCTCTCCTCCACTTCAGACTGGTCTATATCCTGGAACAGGTTGCCCAGAGAGGTTGTGGATGCTCCCTGCCTGGAGGTGTTCAAGGCCAAGTTGGACCTGTTCTAGTGGGAGGTGTCCCTGCCTATGGCAGGGGGGTGGAACTAGATGATCTTTGAGGTCCCTTCCAACCCTACCATTCTATGATTCTATGATATCAATCAGATGAAATGTAATGATTTTGTCCATTTACTCTGAACACAATCATAAATGTAGATGAAGTTTCTCTAAATCTAGCATACTTTTACAATCCTTCTTGAGGCAGCATTCTCTGAATCTGGAAAGACTTTTCATCTGCCATTAGAACGATATCAGGGGAAACTGCACCTTACAGAAATATAATGCTTTTTTTTTAAAAACAATATTTTTGGCACTCTGTGGGAGTATTTATGTCAATAGTGGAGTTAAGATTTTCTGTCTGTCTTTTTTGAACTAAAATCTAATAAAAATTTGGGGAGGGAAGTAAAGTGTTAGATAAACTGACTGTAGAGAACCTAACCACTCACTGGGTATCAGAATTCAATTTCCTATTTCATGCACAATATAGGAAAAAAATAATGTGCAAATAGAAATATCTACTGGAATTTAAAACTATAAAACCTATGTTTTGATATTCTTGAGACACTAAATCCTTTGGTATTTGCTGTTTTTAGTTCATTCAGATATTTCTAACAAAATACCTTGGAAAATTAATTGGTTTAAATTTATTCTAATTCAGGAAAAGTCCAGCAATAGTCTCAAATTTTAGGGTTGTTTTTACAATATTATGCCTAGACAAAAACATTAATCACAAACATTCAGCATGGCAAAATAAAGCTTATTAGTGCTTTCCATATCTGAAAGATAGAATATTCCTTGCTAGGACAAGAAAACTAATAGCTGGCTTTTATGACATTTTTTTTAAATCCCACTTTGAAAAACCTAGAAAACATAAGAATGGCATTACATAATTTCTGGCCACATATTTACTACACTTTTCTACCAGCAAGCCTATGTCAGTAGGTCAGTTAGAGAATAGGTGTGCTAATGATGGACAAATCTAGCAGGATCTTGCCCTGTGTGTCTGCAGGCGAGCTGCCTTTCCAGCACTTGTTATTCAATTTCTCTCCTCTTTTCCATCATACACAAAAATAAGAATTTTCTGTTCCCTTCTTTCTTGATGCTCTTGTAGATCTGATGTAATTCGCTACAAAAGGATCATATTGTTGTGAAATCTAATTGCTGAAATGTTGCAGCAGAGCTTCAGTGTTAGTAGACAATGTGAACTTTCACAGTGAGGAAATACAATCGTGAGCTCCTTAGAGTCACAATGTTTGGGTTTACCTGACATTGAACTGAGCCAGCAGTCAGCAAAACTCTACCAATATGCTTAGTGTTGAGAAAGATTATTGTACTAGCAAACTGCTGCCAATTATCTTATTCTTGAGTTTCATTATAGTATTATCAGAACAATGAATTGATGAAGGTCACTTAAATTAAAACCAAAACAGTCAGAAGACATTTTGATGATTGGCTGTCATCTCTTGACATTATTTATGTAACATGATTTGTTCTATCATATTTGATATAAATAATCAGTAATGATGAAACACCAGTTGTCAGGGTAAAAAATATTGACAAGTCTGTAATTTATGTCGATTATTAATTACAACTTCTTTCAACATTAGTTTAATTATGATGAGTACTGTGGTTCCACCTACATTAGTACGTAGTGCAGTACAGCAGAAGTAAATCTGAGCAGCTTCAAGTTTGAACCATCTAAAAATCTGTCATCAGTACAAAATAGGCAAGTATTTTTTATGTGCCTCTAACATGAATTCTCAGAGATTCCATGTAGCAACAGTATACTTTTAAAAGAGGCGAATGAAGTTGTGAGATACCTGCAAATGTTCTCATCATGTATTTTGAAATGAAAAATATAGTTTACTTCATATTTTTCCCCCCCATATAGCTACTTCAGGTTTACATGCAGTGTATACTCCATGTGTGTGTATATATGCATATATACATGCATATACTGCATGCGTATAGATATGCATATACATATATCCATTTACACTGCATGTGTATAGATATGCATATATATATATATATGCATGTGTATAGATACGCATATAAATATGCATTTACACTGCATGTAAAACTAGGCTGCATGTAAAACTACTCTTCCATTCTTGTAATTAGTGAATTAGTAAAACCTGTTCATGCTTTGGCACAAAGTGCATTATGACAATTAAAACTTTACTCATGCAGGTAGAAGAGAACATCTGTAAACCAAAGGAAGTAATTCAACTGACAGTAAAATAAATGTAACAGCACAGCCCTTAATACTGTGGTCTCATGTGCAAATTGGTCCAACAGTTTTCGTCTGGTTAACTTTATTTACTTTATGTTGTATCAATTAATCATTGTCAATGTAATTTTGACTTTATGCCAAACCATGGATAAAACTGGCATAAAGGCACAAAATGCTCATAAAGTTCCTTCTGAATGTTCTAGGTAATTCTACAGGAATTCGATCAAGTGCTGCTTATAGATTCAGATCAGATCCGTACTGGTGGCTGTTTCGATGCTGCGCAGATGAATTTTTAATCATCAAGGAACTTTGACCTCAGATATGATCCCAGAACACTGTAAGCATCAAGTAAAGCAATACTCTGGCCACAAAGCTGTACAAACAAAATAAAGCAAAACAAAACCAAAACACAAACAACAAACAAACAAACACAAGAACCACTAAAATTGGAGGCAATTTCTTCTTGGAAATTTCAAAAAGCATGGAATTCTGTGGAACTTCTGTGGACTCCAGCAGTTTGCAGAATGAACTCTTAACAGAAAGCCTACTATAGAGAACTGTAAAGATATCTTTAGAAGAAAACCAGCTGAGCGTTTGCAAAACTTTACATGTCTACTCTAAAGAAAATCAAGCCCTGAAAACATATAAAATATAGATGAGGGAAAACACTATCAATTATCTCAGTATCATTGAATAAACTTATAAAATTTCTTATTAATGTTGTTGTTTATTAGAGATGGGGAAATACTATTAAAATAGCAATAGTGCTAATCTACATAAAACTTCACAAGAAAAGCCACAAGGGATTAATTATTATGAATGTTTAGAAGATTTTCCAGCTCATGCATTAAGCATTAAAGGATTAAAAGCACATCCCATGGTACTTCAAATAGTGTTTAATATTCTCTAATAATTATATTACTTACTATACCATAAGTATAGACTGGGTGGGATCTGCTCAGTGAAAAAAAGAATGATGTCCTTTCACTTTTACTTGGTAAGGAAGACACAGATCACAAATTATGTATAATGTATCTTCAGCTTCTGAAAGTGATGTGGTAAAATATTTTGAGATTACTTGGAGAAAAAAGAAACTCTTATATAAATCCTATTTCAGTACATATATAACAGATATTTTAATATTTATATATAACAGATATTTTAATATTTAAAATGTAAGCTAATTAAAAAATATTGAAAACACCAAGAACTTTAGTCTTATAGAAATTCCAAGTAATTAAAGCTCATTAAACATAATCTAGGTGCTTTAAGCAGACTAATTTTTGATCTACCAAAAAGTAATTAAAAGTATGAATGTTCAGGGTCTCTAACGGATTTCTCAATGCATGTGTCAACAAATACTCATTCTGCAGTTGTAGCATCTTAGACATCCAGAACAGTTTGCTTAATTAAACTAATACTATTCAAAATGAGAGTTCCTGGCAATTAAAAATGAGAGTTGTTTCTGTCTTAAAACTATTTCTGTCCTGTTAAAGCTTTAAAAAATCTAGAAAAGAAAATTGTTATTATTATGTACTGCAAAACATGCTAATTACAAAATCTCTACCAAATTTAAATTATAGAAAAGCTTACAGAAAGGAAAATTTGGTTAATATGGCTACAGTGAGGTATAAGAAATCAAAAAAACCTAGAATGACAAATTAGCATGGGCTGTATGCCTGAGGATAAAAACAGCCCTTTAACTCTCTATTTTGTATAAAGGTTTGTGAGGAGGGTTTAAATGTTTTTATGTCTTAGTGATTGACTATTTTACATGCTAACATAGGTAAGCTGAAAAAGGCCAAAGGAGGCACATTTTTCAAATAGACATATTTCTACATGCTTGCCAAGTAGAATGTGTTAAAACTGTAAAATTCTTTAAAAGATCATTCCAGACTTTTTTCCCCATGAAAAATTTATGCTTCCTTAAACTTTAATTTAAATATTTTAAAAATGGTTATACAATGTATTGCACATTTTGCTATTTCAAAATAGGTCATTCCAACAGTTTTGAGAAAATGAAAAAAATAATCAGAAGAAAGCTATGAATAAACTTTTATCTCAGGGTCATACACAAATGACTTGAAATATCTAAAATAAATAAAATAAATTTAAACATAAACTAAATCAAGTCAACTCTGCAAGGGGGTTTACTTTCATGTAGCAGCATGGGAAGTGTGCAACAGAATAATACCTTTACATTTGTGTTGCTTAAATTTTATAGTTAAACTGTTGTAGTGTACAGTTTCATAATTTTAACAGCAAATTAACAACAAAGCAGCTAAAAGATCTCACATTTGAATTGTGGCAAGAAGGAACTTGCAAGAAAGATCAGTTTCTAAGTGCAGATCATCTACCTTACTTAAAGAATTGCTTAGCAAGAAGACTATTAGTTGAGTGATAATGTCAATGGTTACTCAGATGTCATGCTCAGTCTCTAGCTTCTCTTTCCTAAAACAAAGAGGGTTGAATCAATAATCCTAAAACGGAAATGATCACTTTTCACCCAACATGAGGTCAAAGTAGGCAGGGGGAAAAGAACAATAAAACATTGACAATTCTGCTTAAGTGTCCTAAGATTTCTGAGAGAATCTTCTGCTAAACAGAACAAAATAAAAAACCACTGATGTTTCGAAATATTTGACATACTGGAAGCAGAAGGCATTTTCATTTTGAGGGAGGAGAGAAGAAAGACATTATAATGTGATCATGTCATTAAGTAGGATATCAAGACTCTTGTATATAATCAAATTGAATTAAAATTTCTAACGATCCTTATTTTGGGCATTTATTAAATTTTCAATTCTCAAATTTGGAATTTGATTTTCTTTTAGTGTAGATTTTCCTATGCATACAATAAAGCGTACATTAATTTGGGGTTAGTTACATAATTACATTGCTCTTAAAATGGCCTGCAAAGATATATATGTGTGCATAGGTTAAGACATTCTTATTTAATAATTTTTGTCTTTTATTTATTTTCTTTTAATTGTCTTACGTTTTTATTGCAGTGTATGAACATTTCACAGAATCATAGAATAGAATCATAGAATGGTTTAGGTTGGAAGGGATCTCAAAGGTTATCCAGTTCCAACCCAACACACCCCACCACCCCCCTCCCCACCATAGACAGGGACACTTTCTACTAGAATAGGTTGCTCAAGGGAATTTCTCTGCAAGAGATCTCATACATCAATTAGTTACTGAAAGGAAACTGCTAGAGCTTCTTTTCATTATTGGATTGTTCTGCTTAACTAACACTACACAGCCTGAGGCAAAGGTACTATGTTTCTGAATTTGAGACTGTGTGCTAGGATAATTGACTGAATCTGCAGTTTCAGAACATTGTTTTCACTGACATTCTTGTAACATTTTCAATTACTGTAGAATAGGAAATGAACTAAATTAAATATCAATTCAGAATTCTCTTAAATTAGTGTCCAGGTTCAAGCCATCTGTACAAATTCTGATTATGCTAAATCAGACTCACCTTCTGTGCATTAACTTTCACTATCCCTTGAAAGATGCAAAAGTAGAGAAAGTTTATAGCATAGAACTTAAACTGAAAATTGGAACAAAGTCTTTGGCAACAAGAGAACAATATGAATGCCAAACCAGTGCATCACGTCTGAGAAATGTATTAAAAAAATTTTAACCTATAGCAGTGAATCAGGAACTGGTGCATAAAAGGCCTTCAAAAGTTAAAATCTAGCTATAGTTTATGCACAAATCTCTGCGTGGTTTTCAGACTTTATAAACTCTGTAACTAACTGCATGTTTTTAAGTACACAGGAAACATACTGCTGAGTGGCCTGTTGCACCCAGGTAGGTTCCTACAGATAATACCTGTCAGTACTGGTGAGATGGGCCCCTCTTCTGACTCATTGCAATGGATTCCAAGGCAAAGGCAGATAACTGAAGCTTTCCTCTATTCTATTCTGCACAATCTGAGGAACCATGAAATTGTCATAAAGAGCTAGATAAGCTGCTCTTAAAAAAACAGTTATCTGGATAAAGGAGAGAGAGCAATTTGAGCTGTATCAGACAGGCAAATGCCAGAGCAATGAACTTCGAAAAAGCTCTCGGATCTGAGTCCAAAAAGCAGTTCTACACAGTGGTTCATTACACATCACAACCTCAGGAAATTTTGAGAGTAGATGGGTGATGGTATCATGAATATAGATAGACATCAGTCTTCAGACATCATTAAAAGAAATTTGGGAGTTCTAATTAGTACTGTGAGTCTTCTCAACATTTGAACAGGAAGCACAGACACTGCCTTCTTTGTTGCAGCCTTTTTAAAACATACTAATATTGTTTTAAGTGTTTTACAAGCACTTGTGACACAGAGTGAAAAATAAGCCACGTTTCAAATTTCTCTTGTGTCAGGACTGTGATAGAGGAGCTGTTGGATGCTACAGGGAGGTTGTCTAGTTGTTATTCAGAGGCTGTACTGAATTGCTGCTTATTTAAAGTTGCAGTCTCTTATTTTACCAGACAGCTCTGCTTTGCTTTTACTGCCTGTCACTTCGTGTCATTAATAAGATTTCATCCAGAGCAGTGAATAGGAAAGGTAGGTCTGTGAGAATGCCTATGGGTACATCTTCTCTTCCCCACAAAAAAAAAAAAGAGAACGGTCTGTGATAGTGCAGTCCTCTATTGTCTCAAAACAATACATGTAGCAGGGCAGAACTGATAGCTTTAAATGAATCTGCTGTCTCAAACAAGGTGTGATGCACCTGGTCTTGCATAGACAGGGTGAGGGCTTTAACAGTTCTGGAGGACTGCTGCTGATCTAACAAAGAGAAGAGGTAATTCCTGCGCAAAATCCCTCTTTAAAACCACCCCAAAAATTCTGCAGAAAGGCCAACAGCAGACATTGGACTGGAGTGCACACCTCACTCATGCACACCTCTCTTTGTGATTTGGGGAGACCGACCTCCTCCACCAAAAAGGTATAAAAAGACTGCAACTTCCATGGTCCAGATGTTGCATCTACCACAGAAGACACTGGAACCTGTACCCACTACCAAGAACTTGGACTATGCCTGTGATGCTTCATGGGAACGAATGGTGGTGATATGGTAATCTCTCTGTCTTCCTCAAAGTTTTCTTCCCATTTCGTCTCTACTGTGGTCCAACCAAGTGTCCCTACAGTGCAAGTGACCAAGAGTTTTCGCTGGATCTAATAAACCTATCTCACATCAGATATTTGGTGTATGTCCACCAAATCTTCTAATCTTCATATAAACTCCCAGCTGCCTAGAATTGGCTCAGGACACTGGGTCATGACACTGTCACATGAGTCAGTTGTGGCTATAACATATACAAGTTTACATTTGTTACATAGAGATATCTACTGATGTCCTCTAATCTTAGTGCATTAAAGTCTAATGACTTTCTCTGTGATTGGTATATAAAAAACATCAAAGATCAACAAATCTTTTAAAAGCTGAGATCATCCTCATGTAAAAAAATTAACCCCATCAAGATTACATTGCCATTTGCTCAGAACTGATATATGAATGCTAACAATCACTCCTTCTGATGTCAGTGTAGAGGTACTACAAGTGAAAACAGACACTTTCTCTTATTCATACTGTTATTCACTAAGATAATTTTACCCTAGTTTTAAGGAAATTACTTTATATAAACTTGTTTTACAGGAAATAACCAAGTTTTAGTTGCTCCTCTTGGGCTTTTCTCCTCCAATAGACTAAGATTCAGCTACTGCTTATATTATAGTTTCATGGCCTCTCTTTTGTACATACTTATGCCACAAATACCAAGCTAAAATAACAAGAGAATGCTATTTTCTATTTTTTTTCTGAAGCACTTTCCTTTAAAAAAAAAAAAATCACTATCATTTTAGTCTTTGGTCAAAATATTTTTAAGTTTCTCAAAACAAAAAAAGGAGAGTACAGATTTTTTTTCATGATCCTTACCAGTAACAAATTCTCTCTACTACTGTGCTGAATCGACTTTCTTGAAACTACTTTGAGTTACAGATCAAAGAATTACTGTAATTTCTAGTTACCATTCATTACATTTCTTATCCTTAAGCAATTCCTATATAGCAGATTAGAACCTGAATTCCTTCTAGATTTTCTTTTAATATCTGCTTATTTCCTGATTTCTATAATTTATACAAGCTACTTAGATCCTGAGTTCACAGAATTCTGTTTTATTATGTCAGTAATGAGATTCTGGCAATGGAAATAGCCACATTTTTGTTCTCATGGATCATTAACTTTTTCTTCTGTTGCATTTATAAATTTGATATAATCCACAAAATTCACAAAGTTAAAAAAGATGGAAATGTAGTTGTACAGAACTGAAACAGTCACCTTTTTCTTTTCAATAACACATTGCAATCATTCTAAAATTCAAATTTCAAAGTCACACTAATCTTAATTTCAATACTACAAAGTACTACAAAGACCAGTAATTAAGAGCAGTTGGTGTATCCCTTGTAGGCAGCAAGAACTCAGCAACTAGACAGGCAATAGGCAGAATGACTTACCATCAATTCTCCTAGCTGTTTCTAACAGTTTTGCAATACTTATTACTCAATTTCATTCATTCCAACATATTTTCATTCAGTGACTATTTCGTTCAGTGAGGACTCATTTAAACAGACTTTTAACTTTTTTTCTTATTTCAGTAATTTTAAAGTATCTGGCATTATATTCAGTCAGAAAAGCGAATATGTGAACTGCAGAGTAATCTTTCACGGAAGTTAATTCCAGTTGTAAACAGCAGCTTGATTAATCCAAACAGAAAATTATAATTTTGTACTCGATGTATTTGCCAAATGCAAAATGGATGCATTCGTTTAGTATCTGCATTGGAATTGCACCACAAAGATCAATGCTATCAAATAATGAGTACAAATTTCTAGTATGTCTAATCTTTAAAATACTGTTGAGATTGGATGCTTTCAGCAAAAGAATGGGAATCAGCACTGCAGGCAATTTTCTAACCATTCCAAAAGAATGCATCTTCTGCATGTATCAGCTTATAAATTGTGAAAAGTCTCACAGTGAAATGTGTGGAAGTAACATAGACTAAGTTTTCTTGTTACAGTTGATGGAAATCACCTGGTCAGATGGTCACCATTTCAAACAATCCATACTGAAAACTAAGGAATTAGACTGTATTTAAGAATGAGAATTTTCTTGTAAGAGCAGGCAGGAGAAGTCATTGCAGATAAGCTTTTCAATTGCTGCAAACTGGTCACATGATAATATTTGGTAACAAAATGAAGAGAAATATTATGAAGACATAGGAAAGTGAGTTTTGCCTCTGTATACAGAATTGTTAAGATTACTGTTAGAAGAGTGTGTCAAATTTCGTCTGCATACTTGAGAAAATGTGCAAATACTTGGAAGAACAGAAAACACAGAAATTCAAAACTAATCAAACATCCAGAAAAAAAAAAAACAAATCCTTAAGACACGAATTATCCTATGTTAACTTACATAGAAAAATCTGGTATGGGAGAGCAAATCTTATTAGAATTGTGAAATGAAGTGTAACAAAATCAAGTTATTTGATGCAGAAATTAAGCAAAATTCCACCTTCAAATAAATTATATTTCTAAATAGGTGGAACTGATCACTGCAGAAGAGTTTGAAAGAAACTAATTCAAATCCCTTGAAATCAGAGGTGTTAAAATAAGATTATTTTTAAAACAAATGTTCTGTTTCCTTTTCCAAATGACAAAAATTACAGTGTCTACGGGAAAATGAGAGTAGATTGCCTGATACAGGTTCTTTCTGCATTCTGGAACATAAAATTAAATAATACATACAACCTTTGGAAAAAAAAAAAAAAAAAAAAAAAGGGTTAAAGTTAGGATGGGAAGATTTTTAGATTTACCAGGCCCAGCAAATAATTTCTTCTTATTCCACAGCTGGATCCAGTATAAAAAGGAAATCAGCAGATGTACCAGAAAGAATTATGATTTCACTTCTGTGTCACAGTATGCTGTGATGCTCTGCTGGAGTCAACAAGAGCTCACAGAAGCTGAAGCAGAAGGCAGCAAATTGAATGAAAAGGGTACTTGGAGATTCCTTTAAACTTGGACAAAACATCTGTTTATTTGCTTTGGAAATAGGCTGGTTATATGTAAAGTTATCCCCCTCAGATGACACTCTATTTTGCAAACTAATTTAATTAATTACATCCAAGATGTGGGACAAGTGCAGTCTTCATCATAACTTGTTCACTCAGATTTCCTTCCAGCTGCAGAGATTAAATATTATATTTTTAAAATCTAGCACTGCAAAAGTGTTCTGCTACAGATAATAACAATACACTTAACCCACGTAGATCACAATTCACTCTTTTTGAAGCTCAACTGCTCAGTCTTCAAAATAATAATGCTTTCTATATTTAGTTGGTTACAATTTTGCTTTTAGTCACATTCTTAAATTACTAACCTCTATCCAGTCATGCAAGCAATTAAAATTCAGTCTGCTGACCACAGTACGTTCTAGGAAATTACTTTCACTTAGAAAGTGCATTCCCTAAGAAATCAACGCATCTGAGAAATACAATCAGTCAGTCAAACAGTCAATTGGACCATATTTGTGAGCTACTTACTTGTGTAAGTGAGTTGAAATCCTTGGTCAGTATCAGATCCATTGGTATTAAACTCTATCCACAAATGGTTAGATGTGCTATTAAGGATAATTCCCATCATGTCATTTTTGGTGAAGGATCCTAGAGAACGTGAAGAGCTGTCTTTTCCATCATACACCTTGTAGAAACAAAATAATAGTATGAAACTGGACAACAGATTTAAATACTTGAAAAACTTTAGTTTACACAATAATTCCAAAGTTAGCTATATATTGTCAACAGTTTCTAAAAAAAAAGTTGGTATTTCCTCCCTTTTCTGAGTACCTACTATTTAGTTATTCAATATTTTGAAATATAAAATATTCTGCCACCATTAAGGTGTTTTGTTGTCTTTTTTTGTGTTTCAGTTTTGTGAGCTCACCTTGAATGAAATTATTTTTTATGCATGACACTGTACTCTGAGGTTTCATAAACTGAGATTATTTTTATGATTACTCATGAATGCTATCAGAAGTCACCATTGAAGTAAGGCCATAAGAGAGAAAACACATTCTGTACTGTTGTGTCTGGAGATAGCAACAACAGAGCTGAGCTATTAAAGTCAGTCATCATCTTTTATTTCAGATTCCAAATCTGCACCAGTTTTTATTTTACTATAGTCTTATTAACCATGTTACTTTATTGAAAACTTCCAATGGAGGACAAAATCAACAATATTAACCTCTGTGATATTCAAAAATTCTAGAATGAATAAGAATGTCCTTTTTGTTGTTCTGTATTGGTGAATAAGTTAGTATTGGCTAGGAGGTGAAAAATTAGGTTTTACTTATTGCAAAATCTTGAAAGCCATAAAGTGTCACAATATCCTTCTTTGGGTGTTCGTTGGTTTTCTGGTTTTGGTGGGGGGTTTTGTTTATTTTTGTCTCAAGATGAATTTTAGAAAGCTAATTGATTCTTTAAACTAATCACCTGTACTTTCTCGTGGAAAAATAGGCAAGTATGTATTGTGTTTCATACTCTCAAAACATACCATACAGCATGTGAATGCTTATACAAAACAAGTAATGATCTGAACAGTTGAACTAGAATGATCTTTCTAGTATGAAGTAAAAGATAATTTACCTTGATACCATATGTCCTAGAGTAATTCTAGACAACTAGTTCAAAAACTACAACTACAGTAGATGTCTGAAGCTTAATCTCTCCATTCTCAGACCTTGTGGTAAGATGAGGATTAATACTGATTCCAGTCTGAAGTAGGCAGGGACCCATTTAACCATCTAAATGTCTATACTTTAGTCACAGACATTTTTTCTATTTGAATATGCAGTTAGAACTACTGATGAAATTTAGAAGTGTATCTTCTGAAAGGACAGGCCATTGCAAGAACATTTATGGGTGATGACCAACAATTAAAAGCAGAGCTATTTTCTCAGTGGAGAGAATACTTGCATACCATCAATAAGGGTTAATGTTTTGAAAGTACTCCGTTCATATCAATTGCTGACATTAATGAAATAAAATAATAAAACCCAGCATGCATCAAGATTTTTTAAAAGATAAAATCATAAATTAATTTTAATAAACATGTACAGATATAAATGTCCTTAAAAAAAGCTTTTGAAGAACAATACATTATGTTAGCCATTGACAAAACAATACATTCTGTCCCTATCGCTATGGCAAAGGTTGTGTTATATCAGGGCACATAGATGAGCTATTGGAAGGCACAATGAATTGCATTTAAGGTTCATGGGAGCAGTAACACATACTCAATATCTACTTCTCAGCAGAAATACAACTTTAAGGTGTGCTAAGAGTATCTGACAAAAATACCTCCAAACTTCTACCATTATTCTGGGCCAGAACTGCAGATCACTTTCAAGAACTGACTACACTTTATTTATCAGAGCTGAAAATCTCTTGCTTGAAATAAATATGCATTCATTCACAATAAGATTTATTTTTCAATAACTTCTGATCATACATGTTAAGCAGAAAGTACAGATGTATTTTGCTTGATATAAGATATTATTTTGAATGGAAAGATCTAATTTTAATTGTCATTAATTTTAAAAAAAGGTTAAATTTTCATTCATCTCTAAAAAAAGTAACAGCTAATTACTGTGATTGTCTCTTAAACTTCATGTTCCTATAGTGTTTGACTTCATTGACTTACTGATACTCTTCCTACCTAAGAACAAGCAAGCTAAATAATAGTATCTCACAAGGTGAATCCTGACACAAATGAAAATATTGTTTTATGAAATAAAAATGAGATAAGAGGGATCAGGTAAAAGCAGCAGTAAAAGAATGTATGAGAGTTTTTAACTGGTGGCACTTGTCCAGACCCTATTAACATTACAGACATCAATAGGTTACATGTCTAGTGACAGAAAATGTGTTAATGAACAAATATAAGCATTGAATTTCCATTCTCTATACTGATAACTTACTGAAACCATCCCTGGGAAAGAAAAAGCATTTTCCCCTAACAATTCTTAGCCTTAATTTGGTAACTAGTGCGAGCCAAGGACCATTCCCAATAGGCACCTGGTGTACCACCACTGTGTTCTGGTATATATGACTGTCTCCAGAACCAGAGAATGTATTTAATAGACACTAGTCTAGGCACTGTAACTCTTTGACTCATATATAATGTGCATGTTTATCTCATTGAGGATAACACATTTGAAATACTCACATGCTACAATTCCTGTTTTCTCTATTGTGAAGAAATAAGGAAGTTCTATTTGGCCAAACAGATGAACGACATGAAATCATGTTCTGGTTTTACTCTTACCTCTAATAAATTTACAGTGATTGCATTATAAAGATTTCACCATAAGCAGATGCTTTAAAGAATTATGAAATCTCAAGTGGCAGTTAAAGCAAAGAGGTCAAGAAGATGAAGTGTTAGTGAAAAAGGATAAGCTGTAAAACAGATATTCCAGATACTTGGTTTTGCCATATGTCTCAAACTGTTGATTCGATTTCTTTAAATTAGTTCCGCTTTCCCACTAATTTAAGTTTGTGCTTTGCCACAGATACAGAATACTTGTCGACAATTCACAGTAATTAATCTGCACATGTTCTCCTTCAAAGCATCAGGTTTGACTCTTCCTCATGCAGATGGTATTATCGAAGTCAGAAACACCCTTGCAAATTATTTGTAATACCCTATGCACCACAGCCTTCAATATCCACCCTCAATATTCCCACTTATGCCAACAGTAAACCTAGTTGAATATAAGTAGCTGAAGGTGACTTTTATTTTCAAAGCAAGCAAACAGTGTCTGAGTAGGAGTCCAGTTATGACAGCAAGATTGTTTACAGGGCATCATTGCCAGTACATTCTTGGTGCATATTTAATGCACATCTACTGACATCCTTACAAATCTTTCCTGAGAAGCCATTAGCCCAGGAGTTGCATAGGTCAGGGACTGTTTTTGAGGGACGGTTTATTTTGTAAGATTAGAGAGTGTAACATTACTGATGAAGTCAACCTGTGGAAGCTATCACCAGGGACAGAGGGAAGTAACTGTATTGTTTGGAGCACTGGGATAAATACAGCTAAAGCATTCAGGAATGCCCTATTTCAACCTAAACATTTGTGATAAAGTAAAAGGGAAATGTCTGCTCTACTGCTGGGATTAAGATATGCAGGCAAGAGAAGAGGACAGTGCTACACCTATTCATGAGTTGAAATGCTCTAGTAATGGTGCTAATGTATCTGTGGCTGCTGCGGGAATGTAAAAAATGGGCAGTCACCTGAAAGAGAAGGAAATGCTGGGTAGATTTTCTTAAACTCCAGTTACTCATTCTGACAGTAAGAAGAAATTACTTACAACTAAATGCTGCAATTTCTCTTAATTGCAGAGATCTTTACGGCATAAAATCATCCCAGAGGGAAATGCTTTTAAAATGGTGCTTTGATGATTTAAGTGATAATTCCTGTATAGCTTCCTGACACTGATATGCATCCTCCTATATATACTCTCAAATCTATTCATTAAACCCTTGTGGAATACTTGCCTCCAACAGTGGTAGTATATAGTTCATAAGACATTTGTGGTGGGTTCAATTTGGCATTATGAGGAGCGTTTCTCACCTTTTTTTCCCCTCACTCTTCTTTCTCACACACTCCTGTGAAACACTGTTTGCCCTTTCTTAAATATGTTTCCCCAGAGGCACCAGCATTTTGGCTGTGCAGCTCAGCTGTGCTCTGCAGTGAGTTGACTGGAGACAGCTCCAGTCTCTCCTCATAAGAGACAACACCTACAGTTGCCAAGTAACAAAACTTGAGCACCTGCACCCAATGCAACATTATATAAGCATATTTTTTCTTTAAAACCAAAGTTGTTCAGGTGGAAGATTTTCCTATATTCCAGCTCAAGGCTTATAAATATTCCTGTCTTTAGTGTATCCCTTGCAAGCTGCCTGCAAGGTAGTCTTGGTGCTTTCTTCTGCGCAAACACGAGATACAAGAACTCCGGTGTTTCTAACATAATTTGCTCCTATTTAGGATATACATAAGAGGGAAAACAAACTTCAGAAATCCACAGTCCTTCCACAATTCCACATGCATACTGACAAAATTGACAATTAGTCCTAAACATTATCTGGCACTGAAATATGAGAGTTTGCAGAGAACTGAATGTGGTTTAAAACAAATGAGGGAACAGTGTTTTGCCACTCTATACAATACTGTCTTATGATATCTAATTCTTGAGTTTTCTGTATAGTCTCTGGTCTGCGCATCTGCAATAATTAAGAAATATCTATCTTACAAGACTGGACAGGAGAAGACTGAGACAGGGATATGTCTGAAAATTACAAAATCATGAAGGTATTAAGAGAATAGAGAATGTAAGACTACTCCTTAAATCCCGTAAATGAGTACTTAATGGAACTTGGTGTTTTATTAATCAGCTAACAATGTTAATTTCAAAGAAATTAAATAAATTACCTTTTATTTCCTTTTTCGTCTACGTAGTGAACTTTCAAGATTTGGTGTCACAGAAGAGGTATTTAGCAGTATTAGCTAATTTAAAGACAAGAATTTTGTAGGAAATGGAAGACATAGCAAAGCATGGTTGAATTTAATGCAGCAGCTGTGGATACTGGGGGCTCATAAGGGCAATGGAGCACAGGTAGTTGGAAAGCTTGTGCATTTTACCTAAATAAAGACAGCTATATACTGAGCTAGACAGACCAACTGGTACAATTCAGCAGGGTAACTCATATTTCTAAGGTAATTATCATTTCAGAAAACAAAGATTCCTCATACTGGCTTTCTATGCTAGAATGCTGGAATATTCTCTGCTTTCAGCTAGCAGATTTTAAATCCAAGTGTCTTTTGAGTGCTATTCGGACACTCGATATTGTCTCATGAGGTGAGGAAAGATTTCTTTCAGTCTAGAAGTTTATCTTCTACAGATCAACTAAAGAAAACAGAAGCTACATGGACAAGTTTGTAAAATCTAAATCCTAGAGATATTTCAGCCACTAATATAAGCAAAGCTAGGACACAACCACAAACATTGTCAGTTGTACACTCTTCAACTTCCAGCACATTTTCAGTCAAGATTTTGGCCTCTTCCTTTTGGTAGTCTTCCAGATAATGTCTAGGTAAGTTTAGGGACTAGATGAGGGGATGATTACAATGAGAATACGAACAAGGACAGCCTGCCATGGGAGTGGACAGGACATAGACTTTTAGAAATTAATCTTATGGAAAAACTATAGGGGAAGAGAGTTTAACTGTATAAATGGAAATTGTCCTAAACCAGTTGCCTCAGAACCAGAGAACAAGCCTTGAAGTACAGACATCACCACAAATTTGCCTTTGCTTTCTTTGAAACCTCAGGAATGTTGTGCTAGCAGATCTATGAAAGAAGTATCTAACAAAGTATCCTTTTTTTTTGAATAATCACCATGCTACACTTACAAATATTACTATGAACAGGAAAAAATATAGACACTTTGGTGTTCAAAAATCCAAATTCACATTTTAGGTTTCCTTTTTGGATTTTAATCCATTATATTCTATAAATATAACTGAACTCTTAGTCACACTTGTAGTTAATCTTTGTTTCTGGTATACATAATTTAATCTATACGCAGAAAGCGATGCTGTTCACATAAAATTTATCCATTCTGTGTTAGAAAGTGAAATGAAAATAAAAGTAATTAGTGTTAAGAATCATTCATGCAATGTGAATATTGAGCATTGTAGAATGTGATTTTTTTGGTGGTTTGTTTTTTTTTTTCTTTTTTACCTTAACAATATCTCCCTCACGCAGCTGAAAGCTCCTGGCTCTAAGATGGATCCCTTTTCCAGCCTCTGTTTCTATTTTGTAGATACATTCATGGTTGTTGTCATAATTAGATGGAAAATTTGGAGATAGCAATGTTCCTTCATTTCCAGAGACAGTTGCTCCACATTCAGCTAAAGAAAACAGATAAAGTAAGGAAAAAGAAAAAAAAAAAAAAAGGAAAAAATAAACAAAAAATAAAAGTGAATTATCCATTTCAAGAAAACATGAGTTATTTGCACTAACATTTAGTCTCTACAAAACCTCTACTATGCTATCTATGAAAAGTGTCTTTGTCAGATTTCACCTGTAAGACCAATTCCTAGAAAACCTACCAAAGCTGCCATCTCTTGCATTTTACTAAGTACGTTTATTATGTGAACTTAGGTGCTTTTACATAATTCCCTCCAATTTGCCACTTGGTCCTCCCATCAGACTAACCTACAATGCAGGTTAGCTAAATTGCATAAAAATTGTATTTCTTTAAAAAATATTTTTTTTTAGTAACATTTCAAACAAGCTTAAATTTCACTTAATTTCCTGTTCAGCTTTACAAATAACTGTTAGAAAAAGCAGATAATAAACTGAGATAAAAGAATCTGTCAATAAATCAAGAACATTCAATTCATTAATTTTTTCCTTAACGTAAATAAACCTCAAAATCTGAAAAACAAACCAACATTTGCTAACATCAATCAGCGTCAAGCAGACAGCTCCCTTCTTTTCCAGGTAAAGAGCAGCTAAATATTTTTTGCAGTAATCTTTAGTAAGAACCTACTGAAGCTTTCAGTACTCAGCTGTCGTTACTCCCAAATAAAGAAAATAATGAAATGTAGGAAGAGTAGTATGTTCCAGCCCATGGGCTCAGTTTGAGTTCTCCAGAAAGACTAATAAAATTATTCCAAATGTACAATATAAATTTCAGTACATAATGAAAACATCCAGAAAATATTTTTATGTGTTTTTCAAATAAATGTTCGAAATGCTTAAAAATGACCTAAAAAACACCTTATAAAAGCCTGCAGTAATGGTAACATATTAATTTATGTGTGATAATTTATGTGGTAGGCCTAAGCAGGCCAAAATAGGCTTATACATGTCCTGGCTTTCCCAGATGTGTTTTTCTACTCTCTTTCTGTTATGGGGAGAAGCAACTGCAGGAAAGAGGAAAAAGAACCTGGAATCTAAGGACTTCGGCCTGCCCAGACTTGTTTTGCATCCTGTGGTAAACAAGGTACACAGGCTCAGCTTGTGCATGCCTTGTGCAAGGCCTGTGTTCTGCCCTAAAAAGGGGGCAGCCTATGGCTTCACCTAATATGGTCAAGCTTGGCTACCTGCCATTCTGATTGGCTGTCCAAAGGTCCATTAGCCTCAGGCTGTATTGATAAAAGGAGATGAGCAGGTGACACAACGTGCTCTGCCCTTGTATCCATGCTCTGCTGTTGTATTCGTGTTTGCTACTGCCTTATTGTATCCTGAACTACCTGGAAACTGCCTGCTTTGAGTTTACCAGGAAGAGGCTCTAAATGCCTCCACAAGATCAACCTGCATAGCATGGCCTGCAGTCATGCCAAGACTGCACATCACAAGACATCCTGCCTGCACCTGAAAGTCTCCTGCCAAGATGGAAAGTCCTGGAGTAACACAGATCATCCAGAGAGCCAGGATCAAGCCCGAGATTGTCAGCCTCCTTTCCCCAGCAGTCTGGGAAGAATCAGAAGTCTCAGCCGATGACAAGAGAGTAACAGAATTCCCTGAAAGCATTTGGGTACTGTCTGAAGCTGTAGCTAGCCCCATGAGTGGGGAGATACTCTGTGAGTAAATACTTAAAGCCTCTTGTAATTCATCATTGCCTTCTGCCATAAGCAGAAAGGAGCTCCTTGAGTCCATCGAGTGGGCAAACGGTGTATTGACTGTAAGCGGTATATTGACTGCAGGAACCTTCTCTTCTAGTTCAATTAATGTTTATATATTATTGCTAGTCATTTCTAGATCCTGTGTTATTATCTGTATAGAGTTTCCATGATCATGTGAAGAACTGATTTTTATTAAAATTAGTGGTCAAGGTGGCGAGAGTTCTGAATATTGAATATTAATAAACAATATATCTTTGAAAATCATATATCACATCAATTAATTAGCACCCCATAACAACGTTTTTGGGTGTTTTTTATGGTAGGTGAGATTATTTGTTTCTTGTTGTTCAGTCTGAAGACGTACTATGTTAAGTACAGATTTTAATCTAAACATCGTTCAGAATTCATTGAGAGTTAAGCAAAAAAAGTTACAGTCATTAAAATAGTAATAAATTAATGTATAATTGTAAATCAACAGATATATTTTATGAAAGATGTGACAGTCTTAAAAAAAACAAACTTTTTTTTTTAAGTGTTAAACAGATTTTTGCAGTTCATAGGACTTCAAAATGTTAATTTCTGGAAGCTGTGTGGATTTGCAATTTTAGGTAAAACTCAGTATAGTTTAAGAAGTATAAAGAATCATTTTGAAAATACAGTGTAAAGATAGACCAGAAAATAATTAATTTACACATATTAATGGAGAAATGTGTATTTCATATTTATGAATAAACAATCTAAAAAAAATTACATTTACATTTCTAGGGCCTTGAAAGGCATCATGAACTATAAATTGCTTTCTAAAAGCCTAAAACCAGTGAAGTTTTCTGTTTTACATTTCCTCCCTTCAATTAAACTTAAGGAAAAAAAGGGAGAAAGAAGAAGGAAACAGGAATTGATGGAGGCAAAAGGGGAAGGAAAGATGAAATGGGAGAAGGGGAAAATGAGGCAGACTGTCTTATTTGGAGTCTTATTTTGGATCGACTCAGGCAAACTAAAGGAGAAAATCTTCAATAAGCTGCCTCAGGATCTTTGATTTAGCACATAAGCTAGAGTTCATTTGCTATTTTAAAGCAGAGCTTTATGTTCTCCCCTTCCTTAGCTTACCTGGGCTTCGAGATGCATTACATTTAACAGGCAGAGGAGTAAGACAGACAGTGGAGTAAGAACCCCAGTCACCAACAAACAGCTGAACCTTTAGTTTGTCCAGAAGTGCAGGATGCATCAGGTATTTCTAATATGCTTAAAGATACTTTACTTTGTCTAAATGTTTCAAAGTACTGTAGCAGACTGACAAATCTAGGGGTTTTTTGATGCTTCTTTGGTAAAGAATCTGTCACGTGATACATATTACATATGGTTACATATACATATTTATATATATATGTGTTTGTGTGTGTGTGTGCATGTTCATATGTAGCTATTTCTATCTTTGATTTTTAGGAAGAGGTGGAGCTAAGTAAGATTATAAAATGTACTTCAAAGGAAGGCCAACATTAATGTCAGATATATTTAGACCCATACTGCTTGAGGTCCTCCTCTATTTACAACACCAGTACTCTATAGAAGCCTTCCACGAGTGTTTGCCAAAGTAAAGATCCACGAGAAAAAAACAAAAAAACTATATTCCCTTAGTCTGCATTGGTATCTGACTATCTACATCCTTAAAAAAAAAAACAAAACAAAAAAAACCCAAACCATTGAAACCATTGGAAAATACTGAAGTAAAATGCTGAAAAGGAGAAAATAAACAAAAACCAAAGCAAAACCAAACAAAAATAACAACAAAACCCACCACGTTGTGGAATCAAAGTTTTTTTTTCTTACACAATGTCCATACAGTATTCTACACTTTGTTTCAGTGACTGGCTGTAAGCCACTCAGATATATGCAGTAATAGAAAAAGTGTACAATGAGATTTTCCTAATACAGAGCTGACCAAATTTCCTGTTCAGGTAAGTCTATGTTCCAAAATTCCAAACCATGGTAATTTAAATCTGCAAATAAAAGTGTTGATGTATAAGATTAGAGATAACAAACTGCAATTAATATTACTACCCATCTAAAGTATATTACATTCTTCAAGAAGTAGACATACTTTCTGCTATGAACAAGCAGTTATTTACTAAAATTCAATAACAGTGCAAAATTCTTCTGAAATTGGTATTAGCACACCTCCAACCCATTCTATACAATCACATCCTCCTTTCAGTGCACATTGCCCCTCAAACTTCGCAAATATTTGACAGGTATGCAGTTTCATCAGACCCTATCATCCCCTTTGTGACAAAGGCTTAGTCATGTCCTTTGATCAAGTTTCTTAGCTCATTCCATATCTCTCAGGAAATCACTGACACTACCCCCTGAAAAAGATTTCTAAAGGAAAGTAAGCCCTCCTTTGCTGACTTCTCTCCCTTGACAGGAAAAGCACACAAAACATGTCACAGTTCATGTTCAGATTTCCCTGCCACTTTTTGCCTAATTTTAGGATATCAAGTTAAGGCTGTGCATAATTGGCTTCTCCAGATTTTTGGTCTCGAGACTTTCTTTTCAGAGAAACATTGTCTCCATCTATGTTAAGATTGCTTTCTCTCCAGACCAGCAAAGTTTTTGGATATCTGGTGATTTAAGACCTGAAATCTCTTTTATTTGTAATCATTATCCATATATACAAAGGACATTATACCCTAAGGATTACAGACAAGTATTTTTCTAACTTACTGCATGCTGCTGCCCAGAAATGCATGAGCTCCCTACACATGATTGCACCCACAAACAACGATGCTGGTTCTGGTCTAATCAGCAGGAAAAGCTTATTCAGTTAAAAGCATCTCTCCCCTTCAAGGCCCTAATATTTCACTCAGTGATATAAGAAATGCCATGTTTTTTTCTTTAAAAATATCAACACTGCTTGATACTGATGATACTTTTTATACATCTCCTATGACTTCTATTTCACATAAAGGTTTTAGAAAAATCAGTCACAAGGTGAGCAAATGTTGGCTAACTTCTTTAGTATAGCAGGTAAGGCACTAAATGGGAGAGGTGGAACATTTCTTCATGAAATACATCTTTTAAGCAATTATGAAGTAAAATTCTGAAATAACTCATCGATCATCACTCACTGTTGCCCTATGACTGCCAAATTACTAGACTGAAAAACTATATTCATGTTGAGTTCCACTTTCATTGCCTCCAATTAATCTTCAACTTTTCATGTAAAACGAAACCCATTGGCAAGATCATTCTGCTAGAAGGCATCAGTTATAATTTAAAATTCTTTCACAGAAACCAAGAAAATGAAGTCACATCTCTAACATTCTTGATGAATGACCAAGCCATGAAGTTTTGAATAAGGAAGTGATACGGCTCACCCACTTACAGTAACTGAGACAAAAAAAAAAAAACAACCTGCCAAGCACATTTGAAAGATGTCATGCAACATGGCTTATCTAGCACATGCTCTATGAGTAACTACGGATTTTAATACCTCAAGTTAAGCAGGCAAATCTTATTATGTAATCCTGAAAGAGCTCTTTAATTCTTGCTACAGAGAGCTTTGTTTTACTCTTTCATGCTACTACTCTAATTCACTGTCTTCCAGGTTCCAAAGTCCACAGACTTGCCCTCATCTTGAGAGAATTATCTGCCTCCCCAGAGAGATGAAACAGAAAAGATTCTCTTGCCTCTTGCAAGAGAAAATAAGTAAAAATCACATATCTACTTGTATTTTCACTTATTAAATATAATTCACTGAATATTAATCATCTGTAACCTTACTCTGACAAAAAAACAAGTATATCTGTATTAGTATCTACAAGTCGTCAAATTACAGAAACTAAGGTACAGAACTTACTATGAGAAATAATCTTTACTGATCTTAAAGTAATTATTGTTGATACTCTGTATTTGTTGTTTGATCCACAACTTTGTCTTGGCAAAATCTGATGTGAATTTAAGTAAACTAATATGCATGGAACTTTTGGAGCAGGTCCAGAGGAGGGCCACAAAGATGATCAGAGGGCTGGAGCACCTCTCCTATGAGGACAGGCTACAGGAGTTGGGGCTCTTCAGCCTGGAGAAGAGAAGGCTTCGAGAGACCTTATAGTAGCCTTCCAGTATCTGAAGGGGGCCTACAGGAAGGCTGAGGAGGGACTATTTATCAGGTCTTGTAATGACAGGACAAGGGGAAATGGGTTTAAACTGGCAGAGGGGAGATTTAGACTGGATGTTAGGAGGAAGTTCTTTACAGTAAAGGTGGTGAGACACTGGAACAGGTTGCCCAGGGAGGTTGTGGCTGCTCCCTCCCTGGAGGTGTTCAAGGCCAGGTTGGACAAGGCCTTGAGTGAGCTGTACTAGTGGGAAGTGTCCCTGCCTATGGCAGGGGTTTGGAACTAGATGATCCTTGAGGTCCCTTCCAACCTTACCATTCTATGATTCTATAACATAAGCACTGGACATGCCCTATGCAAATAGTATTTTCAGGATTAAATCTTCCAGCTGTAGTCTTTAAAGAAAAATAATATATTTCACAATGTTTTTTGTCAGATTTTGTGATGTCCTTAGAGTAGTAGAATAGTATTAATGAAGGTACCTTTCCAGAACTTAAAATCTGCATATAATAAAAAAATTGCTATAAAAAGATGCAGCACTGAAAAAGGTATTGTGATGTAATACAGATCCCTTCTAATGTGCATTCCTACTTTTTCTTTGTTTCTATAGCAATCTAAGACTTTCCAACACGCAAATAAAAGTGATTCAGAATTTCCAGGTTTTTTATCTAGCCAGCAATAAAGACCTTCTTTATGAACACACCCTTATGTATGCAACAAAATTTTGGTGTAACTGAGTTTGCAATGCACAGTAAGTTAATGTAGCTAATTTAAATTTTAAAAGTGCTCATAGAGCTACAGATGTTTGTGATTTGGTTTCTAAATGGAGAATTATCTAAAATCTCAGCTCTCAACCTCTTTCTACATAGTTTGACTGTCAATGCTGGAAGAAGTTACTATCATCACATCTAAATGGCTTGATAGGTAGCTTAAACTAGCATGTATAAACCAAAATTTGTTCTTTAAATGTAAGCTACTTATATGGTTTCAATTCAGGTTCTTCACTTCTCTAATATGCGAAACCACACCATTCAAAAACCATGGTCCTTTAAATTGACCTTCTTTTAAAATAAAAATAATTTAAAAAAAAAAATCTATGTGGTACTGGTTATACTTTTCAAAAGGTGGAAAGCAGATAAAAGCAGATTAATTATCTATTATAACTTTTGAATCTTGTGTGCCTTTAAAAGTTACATTAATTTATTTATGCATTATGAAATTAAAAGTATGCACCTTAAAACTCAAAACATTTGCTCTAATGGAATGTTTACCACTTATGTCCACCACTTAGAAGAGGAACTATATGCTTTACTTTCACTAGTTGGAGCTGTCTGTTATAACCTTGCTGAGGACTGCAGCATACTAGAAAATGCTGCCTTATCAAACTCTTCCTTTATTCTCTTTCAGTGAGAGCAATCTGTCTGCATCAGACACTTGACCCCATTCTTTTGCTTAATAAAATCACTTAAATTCTATTTACATAAGCAGTTTTTTTCATTATTCTTTCATTGTCTCACTTGAAATTGGATAAAAGAAAACAGATCTTTTGAAGATCATAAAAAACTTCCTGAATATGAACGTAAACTGCATAAAATAAACACAATTCAGAGATTCTTGAAATACTTTGAAATACGGTTCATGTAAAAATGTAATGATAACTTTGTTTAAAGGAAAATTTTGCCTTTTTTTCTTATACATCTTGTTAAAAGGTTTGACAGCATTTTAAGCAGATCTCCAAAGCAGAGATCAAATACGAGTAGTACATCATCAGTTTACAGACTTCTTTGCCACAAAGGGCTCTGTTGAGTGCAGAATACCTTTGCTTTATTTTAAAAATTATGCAGCTGTTTGTAAAATACGAGAAGAAGGTGACAGTTCTTTCTGCTTCTTTGAAACAATATCATTACCTAGTAGAACCAGACAACAGCAAACCAAGAGCAAAGGGGTTCATGGATAAAGCTGAAACAAACATCATATGCTCTGTATTCACCAAATAGCAAAAAACTTAAGGTTTCTCCATAGTTACTGATTACAGAGTCTTGTCTCTAAATCTGAGCATATGACTTCTGCAGGGCAGACAATACCTGACTGGGCTCAAGCACAGCTTCATGTACAAACTCAAATGCAATGCGAGGAGATGAAGCTTTCTATTAGTTGCAAAGTTTCATCAAGTCAAGGCGTGCATGCAGTTTCCACAGCACCTCTACTGCACAGTGCCTTGATGTTTACAATGTTAGCTTAGTCTGTAATTTTGTGGCCAGCCCTTCACTTAAGAGCCAGCAACTTTCCACCTACACTCTGCCAGGCTGTTGTGTCACTGCCTTGACTCTGGTACCATAATTGCTCTTGTTCCCACCTGACACTGCTAAATTCAGGAAACACTGTCATGATGGGTTTCTGCCAGAAAATGTCTGCTATTGTTTTTTAAATCATACTGTTCTTACCACACTTCTCACAAGTTATCTTGTAGCTTTTAGCATTTAACTACACTAAGACCATATCACTCCAAGTCTGGCGGCTTTTAGCCTGTAATTTCATACTGAAATAGAACCCAGTACATAGAAAGAAGATAATTATTTAATACACAATAAAAAATACACAACGATATATGTGCCTAAAAAGCTTGCCTACTACTACTATTTAGTTTGCAGCACCCACACATGGTCCAATCAGTGCTAATAGCATCATACATAACATGTGAGGAACTTCATAAAGTCTGCGTGAAAAAAAATAGGTCGAAAGCAGAAAGAAGTTAGCTTTTTTGTCATTACTATCATCACCATTGTCACCACTACTTTTATGGGAGAGATATTTGTCTAGGTACTCTCTCCTTCTTCCCAGCTGGCATGTAAAAAGGGATTTTTCCCTTTTTCCTCTCTCTCTTTTCTTCTTTTTTTCCTCCTTATTTGCTTTTTTAAGACAGATTAATTCAAGTTAGGTCATCGGCTATGGACTGCACTAATAAATCATGTGCATGCAAGCCTCTGTCAATATTATTTAAATAACACCAGGATGACAATGATATTAGAACACCCCACTGAAATGCCTTGCTAAAAACAAACATTTTGCATTTTCTGGTACCAATTCCTTGCAAAGAATAGTGTAGTAGGAAAGGAAGGACTAAACAGTAGGTAAAACCTTTTCTGTATGCTACTGACATAGGACACTACTCACAGTCTTAAAACAAATCCTATAATATTAATTGGCCTAAAGGGATTATTGGCATATTTCAAAGTGAGGGTTTTTTGTTTTGTTTTGTATTTGTTTAGGATTTTGGTTTGGTTGATTGATTGGTCGGGGGTTTCTTTTGCAAGATTTTTGCCTCATCTTTCTAGAATGATCTGATAAGGAGCTACGAAGATAACATCCCTATAAATTTCATTTATCAGAAAATATATTTTGCATATGCAACTTTAAAATGTGGAAAGAAGGCAAAAGTGTGACCTGAGACAATTGTTATTCCTTCTGACTATAAGGGATTAAAATTTCTTATCATTCTCACATTTAGGTGATTAAGGTCTGGTACAAACCATTACTTTTTCTGTTTTGAAAATCAAGTCAGACTGACCCAGTGCACCAACTGGAATCTGTTAATGCCTCCTGAACATTAAATTTTCGATTTTTAAACAGAGACAGCTCAAACCTATAACTGCTATCTTAATTTTTGCATCTTAATTTTGGATATTCATATATAGTAAGACTCTAGCACCAATTTGAAAAAATCTTCAATTTCCTGACTGATAGAAAATGAGGATTTAAAAAAACAAGGATTAAAATCCCACCTTTTTATTATATATA
>WBNM01036347.1:0-129447 GCA_013399055.1 Ramphastos sulfuratus | reverse complement strand
GGTTGGACTCGATCTCTGGAGATTACTCCCAACCCTTAAGGTTCTGTGATTAAACACAGATAGCTTCTCTTCATAGGAATCTGTCTTGCATTGCATTTTTCTTAGCATTTTTTTGAAATAAGAAGGTCTGATTCTTTTACTGTTTCTGAACCCACATAGGTACTGTTGATTTTCAATAAAATTTATTACCTTCTTCCTTACTTTTCTATTGACAGAGAAAAATATGTTTAGCTCAGTATGTCCCAGTAAAACCTGTAACATTTACTGCTTCTGTAGGTCTTTTCCTGTGTCCTCTAATGGTGTCTCTTAGAATCATGGAATCATAGAATTGTCAGGGCTGGAAGGCACCTCAAGGATCATCCAGTTCCAACCCCTCTGCCATGGGCAAGGACATCTCACACTAGATCAGGTTGCTCAGAGCCACATCCAGCCTGGCCTTAAAGACCCCCAGGGATGGGGCTTCCACCACCTCCTTGGGCAACTTGTTCCTCCAGTTTAGAGGCTGTTGTTCTGCAGCTTGCCAGGTGCTTTTTTTTTCAGTGTCCATCAAACTGATGCATCTTTGGGAAGGAAGAGCAGGAGCTCTTAGTGGGTCTCTTTTCACCTCTTCTTTGCAGCTGAAGATTTAACATTCACTGTCCTGAGATGGGATGAAACTCTGTTTTTTGAGAAACATTGTTTAAATTTACCGGATTAAGTATGGAACTGTTAATAATGCACCTTATGGCATGCTCATAAGACTAAAGGTATTACTTTGTCTTATTCACCAGTAAAAATGCAAAGTCTTGCAAAATGTCTACAAATTAAAATTATTATCATAGACTTGATGCTTGTTTTGATGCTTTTAGGTGCTGACCCCAGCACAAATAAAATCAATTTGCCTGGCCATACTAGAATCAGGAAAGCAATATGCAGTGAAGAAGAGGAAACCATTCCCACTCATGTATTCGTACTACGGAACAGAGTATCTTGGTGAGTAAAACATGCCCAGCTACTTTGAAAATGTGATGCTGTGTGCAGATGCTGAACCCTTAAAATAAGTTTTAAAAAAAAGTGACATGAGAAATAAAGTATGTAAAACCTACAGGTATGTAAAACCTCACTGAGCTAGGCTATCCAGCCTCCTAAAACTGCTAAGTGGGACTGAGGAGCTAGAGGGAAGGACTAATGCTGTCTAGTGCTGGGAGAACGCAGGAGGTGCTTGTGCCACAGCAGCGGAGCAGCAGGCAGTAGATTCATTCCCTCTTGTCCCTTCTGCCCTGGTAAATCTGCCCTTGCAAGATGGAGGCAGTGAGAGGTGTGGTGTTCATGTCAGTGTGGCGAAGTTTACCAGAGAAAACTGTCCCTACAGGGGATGTTATTTGTAAGTCGCTGTTCCCATACAGGGGCTTGCAGAGTGTTTTTGGCTGCAGCAGTGCAATTCAAACATGTGCTCAGCTTTTTCATGGAGCTTGTCTGAAGCAGCAGGTAAGTCGTTGAGCAGGTCCCTAGAGAGGTCCTCAAGGCACAATATCCCACTGTAGAAAATGTGAGGTTGATTTTCAGATGTTAAGAGTTCCCCGTCAGGGGAGTAGAGGGTAAAGTGACTAGTAGTGCTGCTTCACAGACCCTGCAGGTACAGGGAATTCTTGCACTGAACTACAGGTTTTAGCTGATTGACACTGTCAGTCATTAACTGTGAATATCATTTATGCTTCAGTTTCAGTTTGAGTTCAACAAAAACTGCAGAATAATGGTCCAGATTCAGTAGTGTATCAAGAAGAATAATGTCTTGAAAGAGTACTCAGATTAGGTTCAGTGTAACTTCACACACTGAGTCACATCAGAGTGAGAACAGACAAAATTCCTACATATTTCTGCTTAGCTTGAGGAACTGGTAAAGACAAAAGTAGTAACAAATTGTAATGTCATGCACCTAGGAAACTTTGTTCCAAGCACTCTTGTAAAATATATAAAGAAGACAAAAGAGCCATGGACTTGATAAGGAGATAAGCCTGAAGAGAAAGCTGCTGTAAGATGGTGATCGGTCCTAAATCCACCCTCTTGACTATCACTGTTTTTCACAGGCGCAGCACACGGACTTTCATCGATCCTTCAGATGTTGCTTTCTTACTATGAGTACCTACAGCCAGCAGATCAGGAGCTTGTGTGGCAGAGTGTTGATTTTCTTATGGACCAAGAACAGAACAGCAACTGGCCTCCTGAGCTGGGAGAGACAATCGAGCGGGAGAATGAGCTTGTACACTGGTGTCATGGCGCTCCAGGTTTGTTCCCATTGGTGCTATGAACAACCAGATGCTGATCCCATTGCTTTGCCACGTTAGGTGATTCCACATAGAAGATAATCTCAATTTTGACATTTTATGAGAGGCAGGCAAACTATTTAGGTTTTTTCTTCCACTTAAGAGAGTTTCATGTAGTACTGAAGAAGATAGAAGGATAGGTTTCTTTTCTACCTTAAAAGCGGAGATGATCACAGCTGAAAGAATTCTGGTCACCTTGAACCATATGTTTTCCACACTTGCTCCCTTTCATGGCAAGACCTCAAAGAATTGTGCAGCTGAGTCCAAAGGCAGCATATGATGGACAGAGAAATAGTATGCAAAAGAGCACTGATGCAGACACATCTGTGAGGTTTGGAACGGCCTTCAGAATAGCTTTTTTCCCCCTCATCAGAATCCAAGTTTAGCTGCCCTTATTATATGGATAATGTGTAAATTTGACCAAAATATTTTCATGCAAAGGGGAGTTTGTACTACCAAGAGGCATTTTTTTCTGCAATTCAGACAAATAAAATGGCTATTCAACAAGAAAGAGAATCAGTCCTTAGTTTGGGCTCATGAAGTAAGGATGAAGTGGTGGAGTCACCATCCCTCGAGGTGTTTAAAAGGAGGCTGGATGAGGCACTTAGTGCCATGGTTTAGTTCATTAGAAGGGTTAGGTGATAGGTTGGACTCTGTGATCCTAGAGGTCTTTTCCAACCTGGTTAATTCTGTGATTCTGTGATGATGTCTGACAATTTAGAGTCTAATCTGATATATACCTTAGCAATTTTGACAAGTAATGATGAATATGGAAATTGCTTTTTTTGACACCTAGGCAGAATTTAATGGTTAGCTAGTCACATTGGCTTGGTAACATGAACCTAGGTGGTTACAGAAAAGCTTCCTTTTATTAAAATATGTCCATGAGCATTGATGCTTTGCTTTTAAAGGTGTTCTATTGAAATCACAAAGAGTACATTATAATTAACACCCCTTAAATGTGCTTTCTATGTATCTTTTTTTGCCATGATTAAGGAACAAGCTTCTTGGCTCTTGCACTCTAATGAAGTGAAAACAGCTTTTGTATTCCAAACTTTTTTATTTTTAAGAGGAAAAAAATTACTTTTATAGTGTGGCTGGGCTAATGGTGAGACTTGCAAGGAAGATGTCCCGTCTTCAGTTTAACTGTTAGTTGAGATATAGGCAGTGAAACAATGTGACACAATCCCAAAGGGCATAAAGGTGTTGCTTTAGAGAGATGTAAATTCATTAATTGCTATTGTTCTTCCCCAAAAAATCCCATATCCCATCACTGTTCTTGGGTAATAATGCACACGTAGTTTACAAGGACACTTTTCAGATACTTCAGTGTATATTATATTCAGACCACAAGTAAACATTTCCTTAGGCACTTGACTTGGTTACGTGTCACAGGCAGTCTTTTAAGGTTACCATGAACTGAGCTGTGCAGCAGGCTGTTGAAGATTATGATTAATTTATTTGACTCTCCTCTAAAAATAAGTCATGCAGTTTTGTTTTATTTTGTTGTGTGTGTGTATTTTTATTTTTTTAAACAGAAGTTATTATGCCAAACTGTTTAAAACAAGAATAAAACAGCATGGAAATGCTGGGGGAAAGAAAGCAAATTCTTTTTCTCACTCAGTAAAAAATTGTATCTGCTGCCAGTGTAAGAAATTATCTTGCACATCCTTGTGCTTTCGTCAGTGTAAATAGGTGAGGTGAATGGGGATTTGAAACCAGTAGAAGACAGTGCTAAGAGTTGTGTGTTTTAAAGGCAAAATAATGTGACTACTGTTTTAAATTGATAAGAGACTGGGAATGTTTGTGTAAACCTTGGAATTCAGTCATGCATTGAAAAGACTGAAAGTGGTATTGTCACAGGGAGTGGAGAAGTACATCTTAACCATGTTCTCTTTAGCATACCAGATACTCTTTCCTCCGCATGTAGTATGTGTGTGTGTGTATATATATAATGTTGACATGTAGAACATGAGACTGCAGGATTTTAGCATATTAATCTTTATTTTCTTAGGTATTCTATGAGACCCTTGGCCTGCTTTTCACAGAAGACAATTTCGCTTGTTCTTTCCCTAGGCATTGCATATCTATTTGCCAAAGCCTACCTGGTTTCCAAGAAGCCTCAATATCTGGACACTTGTATCCGCTGTGGAGAGCTAACTTGGCAGAAAGGCCTGCTGAAGAAGGGACCTGGAATCTGCCATGGAGTGGCTGGTAGTGCTTATGTGTTCCTGCTGCTGTATAGGCTCACCGGAAATTCAAAATACATATACAGGGCACAGAGGTTAGCATTCCTGCCTTTCGGGGTTCAGGGTAATACTGGAAAGTCACAGGAACATTTATGAAGCACCTCAGAATCTATAATCACCACCTTTGGGTGCACCCTAAGTGGCTAAGCCTCAGGTGCAATTCTAGCTCTGAGTTGTGGGCCAGGAACCCTGCAGTCCTGCTTCCAGGCTGCCTGCTAGGCCAATCTGATGCAAACGATACTATTACCTGGAAAGGTTGGACCAGATGATCCCTGGGGGTCCCTTCCAACCTGGCATTCTGCGATTCCCTGAGAAGCAGTGGGTTCTTCCAGCATCACTCCCTCCCTGCCCAGCAAGCCTGTGGGGAGGAACAGTATGCATCCAGGCTTCATCTTGATGTGAGGTTAGAACAGTCAAGTGTCCAGGAGTACAGTTAAATGTGATGGTTCATTATATTGATTTGTTCTGATTTTCAGAGCATTTAACACTATTCCCTATTACTAAACATGGACAGTTAAGTATGGGACCTGATTTGCTGTTATTTTACTGGGTTTTTTTTCTCATTTATCATTCCCAACTCTAGCCCCTGTAACATTGTCCTGTTCAGCTTAGCCAGTGGGGTTGATTGCATTTTGTCTTGATATGAGCAAGTATATCCCACTGAAAATTCTGTCCTGCAATTATCTTTAATTTTATTTCCCTAATTTCCTACACATGTTTGAAAAGATAATATTCAATTTTTTTTAGTGTTTTCCTTACAGCGTAACAAGGAGGTAATTAGGGCAACTTACTTTCAGCCATTTGCATTGAACTGAGAACATTTTGTTTAGTTATTTCAGCATTACAGATTTTTTTTTTGCATTGATGCAAAACATTGCTTGCATCCTGTGGAAATACCAACCAAGATAAAAGTTACTTGAAAGTATATGTTTAATATGTCTCACAGAAATCAGAAAAAAGGGTTTATAGAAGCATAACAGATCTGCAGTTTGCAAAGGTTCAGCTTTTTCTTTTTCTGGACCTCAATTTATTGTGGATATTTCATAGTGTAAAGCTTCCACACAAAGTTAAATAAATCAACATTCTACTTTTTTTAATCATTGAATGTTACTAAAATGATGCTTTCAAACAACAGGTAGATGTACAGAGAACCCAAATAATAACAAACTTTTTTTTTTCTTTTTTTTTTTTTTTCCCCATTGTTTCTTAGGTTTGCAGAGTTCTTATTTACAGAAGAATTTAAAGCTGGTTCCCGGGCATTAGAAAGTGTATATAGTCTGTATGAAGGCTTCTCAGGAACTGTGTGTTTCCTGACTGATTTGCTGCAACCCAATCAAGCTGAGTTTCCTCTCTTCAGTGTCTTTGTCTAGAGAGAACATCTTGCAGGGCCACATCTTAGTGGCTATGGGAGAGGACACTGCGGTTTCACTTATTTGTCAAGAGAGGCTATTTACAAAACAAGCCAATGGTACCACTAATGCTAGCCTTAACATAGCTGGGAGTCAGCTGAAAAAAGAAAATACATTAGGGCTTTGGGAAGGAAGTGTGTGGTCAAAAAACAAAAGGGACAGTGGGAAAAAAAAAAAACGGTGGGTGGGGGGAATGCTTGAATCCAATGGGGTAAATATTTAACTGTAATTAGCAAAACCTAATTATTCAAGTGACAGATAAAGGGGCATTATCAAACCTTTCATTTGGTGGTTACACAGGACTAAAACAAAGAGTGGGAGTGGGGGGGGGAGGGGAAAGGCTAGAATTATGGGAACATGCCAAGAAGAAACAGTGATGTATCCAGCAGCTTTTAAAAGACACCTGCAAATGCAAGTCTTCATGCAGCAATGCTCTTATTGGGGAGGTTGTCCTAGACATGTCACTGCACTGCACAAAGGCACAATCTGGGATTTTTAAACCTAAACCACATCTGCTAGTTCTAGTAACATGTATTAGAAGTGCCAGTATCTTGGAGCTCTTTTATCTTCATATGCACATAATGTTATGTAGATAGTTATATACTGAGGCAGCAGTTTCATGGGTTCATTTCAGCTAGTGGGGTTTCGTATATGTAGGTGAGGAGTGAATCTGACCCTCCTTTCAGAGCTTAGTCTGTGGTAAGGAGCTGGTCTCCTTACAGATTTACTGTAACCACATCACTTCTTGTCAATACATCTCCTGTCATAGGGAAGATGAGTGGAGCCATGGAGAAGCCTTGGCTTGCAAAGTTCTGTAGCAAAGATACAGTAGGCAGATGGTTTCTTCACAGTACATTACTAGATAAGTATTGTTCAGTAATACAAAAGTTTCCTTTAAAAATTAATTACTTACAGCAGCATTTCTGACCAATGACATACATATTTCAGAGAGTGGAAAATCTCTTTTTCTCGATGAACTGTTGACTGCAAAACTCTGTAAACTGAATGCAAACCTTGGATGGCACACTGATCTTCAGAAAAACCCTGATAACAAACCTCCAAATTGTTTCTTTTCCTGGTTAACAAAATAATGGATGTGCCCTGATGATTTGTAGCTATAGAAACAAATGGGTTACTAAACAGTAGTTGCACTAGCACTTAACGTTGCCATTATATGCTGTTTTATATGTATTGTATATGCAACATGGGACTTGAAAGCTAAAGAGAATGCTAAGGTAGATTTGTACCAAAACAACTATAAAGATCAATATCTGTATTTAAAATATATTTACTATTTATTTTTATTTATATGGGAATAATGTAATGCAATTATCTTTAAAGACAGATTGAGAAGACCATTATGTCAAAAATTTAAATTAGGGGAGAAAAAAACCTGACCTACATGCACTGCCAAACAATGAAGTCTCTTCCTGTTATTTTCAGCTGAAGGAGATTACAATTTCTTTATTTTTAATGCCTAATGCATTAAAAATCCTACTTAATTTCAGTGGGCCTCGATCAGGCTATAAGTTGAAGCCAGGTCTTGCAATCCTTCTGCATTTTAATATAGTAATCCCATTCCTACTCTTATCACTGTTATTTTAATGAGATGGCTTGCATTATTATGAGCTGCAGATTAGGATTTCTGCTATTTTGTCTTGCACCGTGCAGCTCTAATTAATTACTTACTCATAGACATAACCATATTTCATTGGTGGATAAAGCAATGCAGTTCTGTATCAGTTTGTTAAGAATTTAGGAATTCTTTGGTGAATGGAAATGTTAAAATTCAATTTGTGGTCATTACATGTTTATTAACTGTGGGATAAAAGTTCTTCTAAGAGATCCATTAATGGAACTTTGTTACTCTGAGCAGTGAGATGTGTACACATAGGAGTTTGCATGTCACAAGGTCGTATGCATGTGAAACTTCATCAAAAAGTCAGTGGAGAGGTGCATGTGCTCTGCCCTGGCCATGCTGAAATGCTCCTGTGAGATCAGAGCTTTATCAGTTGTCGGTAATGAAGATTTGAAGTCCATTATGACTTTTGTCTACCTGCTTCCTGTAATGCAGGTGGCTCATATTTCATAACTGGAACCTTTCTAAACATTTAAGGAAGGTAAAACTTGTCCTGTCTACTTTTTCCCCATGGTCAACAGCTTTTCAGTCTCAGCTTTTACTGTAGAGTAACACCACTCAGCTGAAATATCTAAGTTACAAGTGTGCTATAGCATTTAGATAGCTACTGTACCTGTATTCTGTCTTACTGTGAGACAGAGAAATAAATTCTGCCATAATCCAAACTCAAGCTGTTGGAATCCTACATTTATTGCCAATTATTTTTATTTAGAGATGCAAACATAAAAACACTTGTTTTAACTGCACCCTAAAAAAAAACCCAAATAATTCCAAATTGAAGCCTTAACAGAATTTATGCATACCATAATAGTAACCATGCCCTTCTGATTTTATCCCCAGTGCCTACTTTTTAATTACCAGTGGCCACAACGCTTAATTTGTTTCCAATTCGATATTTCCCAGGAGATAAGCAGATAATCTTTCCCAAAGCCCCAAATAAACATAGAGCACAATAAACCAGTACAGTAACTTATATCCTGACCAAGTCACAAATGCTTATGTTGTAACATATACCACATACATGTTAAAATGTCACCTGAGAGCATTAATATAAACATCCGACCTTATGGCACACATCTTTTAAAATCTTGGGACATAATTATTCATCTGTCTCATCAGACATGGCAGTTTGAGCTCATTCTTAAGAGCTTTGTGGATTTTCTTACCTTGCCTGGCTGGGTGAAGGTGGCTGCTAGACCTGCTGTAGTCACAGGTTCTGAACACATTGTAAATCCACCCCAGGGCTCTTCTGAAAATGTCAGTCATTAAACAAGCAGGGGTTTGTTTTCATCTTTTAATTCTCAATCTGCCTTTTTTCCCCCTTTGTCCTGCATATGCTGTTACATACATGCTGTCGGAACCTTTATTTGTGGCTTTTAAGACACTGACAGGAAAGCAACCTGAGCAGAGCCATCAGCACTTTCCTGAGTAATAAAATAATAAGATCCTTTGTGTTCCCGTCTTACTGCTTTGAGAATCAATCATGCAACCTTCAGTGGACATTGTTAGCAGGATGCTGTCTCCTCCTGATCCCAAATCAGGCCCTAATAGACCAGGGTCGGGGGGGAAGTATTCCTGAGCAGATTCTGCCATGATGCTGTGACAAAAGACTGTGACCAGAAATTTGAGAAGCCTCTCTCAAAGTGTAAAACACGAGTTACTCTGTCATGTTTGCACATTAGTTCCTTGAGTGTGTTTAGTTTCTAAAGTGTAGGCAATAGGAATTTCAGTGATGTAATAGTATTTCTGATTATGCTGTTGAAGACAAGATGCATTGTGTGAGTATTGGTGCTTATTTGTGATGTAGCTGTGTTTGTGTGGTGCTGTTTGTGAGTAAATCTGTAGATTACAAATCAGTTTAAGGAGCTACTATTCATGACTTTTTTGGTAGGTCATCTATAGATTACTGTCATGGAATAATCTGGGGGGAAACTAGATCTGTAATGTCCAGATTTAGTGATCTCAGGATTCATAGAGCCAGATGCAATAAGTTTCAACAGTGAAGTTCTAACAAATGTATCTTTTATATTTTTTCTGATGCTCACAACTTTTCAGCCTGATAACACAAATCATTTTGTGCCACTGTTTTCAGTATCTGCCTTGTCTGCATCGTTGTTTCCTTTAGTTTCCCTGCCTTTCCCAATTTAGGAATAACTTCATAAGACTGAAGCAGCAGCCCAGGTCTTTTGTTCTTGAAAATGAGACCGATTAATTTTGCTTAAGAGGGGTGTTCCATTTATTTGCATTACATTATTTTACACCCCCAGGCGGCCTCTTCTAACAGGCTTAGCCATTTCCCACCTGCTAAGGAAAAATCATTATACAACTGTCACTGATAGTTTTGCATCATTAAATAAAACAGACTTTCTAGGGATCTTGTTCACTTCTCTAGTACCTCAGTTCTATGAAGACAATCAAAACAAAGTGAAATGGCTGAACACCCAAAAAATACCCATTTAAATAGTTCTGGGAGAGGAGCACAAATGAATGCAAGTAAAAGAGTCACCCTGTTTACTGCTCTCTGAAATTAACTAATGCCACTTCGATGCTCTAACAGCAATTACATAGGCATGTGGAGAATATGCTAAGAATACTGATTTCTTAAACACTGGGGGGGAAAAAATCCACAAAATTTATGTATCTGATGTATTCAGGTACAATATGTACAAACGGCAACAAAACTTTTTGACTTCTATCATTATCTGCATGTTATGTATAGCATCTGCCAAAATAGTATGTGGTTTATGCAAAAAAAAACAAAAATGAGGAGACCTATTTTAGCATATGCATATGTTCTGAGAATATATCCTCATTACTTGGACCTCTAAGATCCATGGATAGAACATATCTCTGAGGCCTGTCGAGTAAATCTCAGGTGCAGTTATCTTCTCATACGTACTTTGAATATTCACTGGCATGAGTGCATATTCTAATCTGTAGGAAGATTAGTAGATCAGGAATAAGAAATGCCCTGGAAGTTTTAAAGAGTAATCTTCCTGTGAAGAATGACATTGATAAGCAATTACTGGCTACCAGCACAGTCTAGGTTGCTCTGAGAAGACATTTCAGTTTATATAAATATGTCCTGGAGTAGGTAGTAAGCAGCAAAATGCTAAACTGAAAAGAAAAAGAAAGTGACCAAAATTCACCTTAGTGAGGGAACAACATACTTCAAAGCCATAAGCCACAATTGCTCAGGGCCCACAGAACAATACAGCATTTTAGGGATCTGAACAGACATTTTCCAAGAGACTACTGCAGTCTGCTTCTTTGCACAGATAGTAGTACAGGGTGCATTGTACAGGTTTTAGCTGCCTTGAAGATCACTTCATTGCCATTACAGCGATGTCATCATACACTGAAAAAAAGTCTGCCAGTGAAGGAGTTGCCTGTAGATGAAGCTGCAGCCTACTCCTATCATTTAATGGAATAGAAGTGATGTACACTATCTATGCTTAGGCAGTTAAAAACAAACATCCAAAAAGCCAACATGCACCAAACTTTTGACCTGTCTTTGAGTTATTAAACCTCCGAGTAATTTGTTACCGTTGCTGATGCTACTGTTGCTCTTGTACTCTGTATATTTAAAATTTTACATCATGCTTTGGAAAAAGTCAGTCTGCTTGAAAATACATATGGCTGTATTTATTTTTAGTACTTATGAGGGAGTCCCTTGACTTTGTTCATTGCATGATGTAAAGAGAAGGTAGAGGCACTTAAGTCAAGTACAGCAATACCAACTGCAGTGGCGGAAAATTAATTAAGAACTCATTTTGCCTAGCGGTGTAATGATATTTGGATTAAAAAATGCTTTATTCAGCAACATCACTGCACGACTATACATGCATACTCCCCAGAAAATTTTATGTAGGAATCCTGAAGTCAATTATATCCCACAGTGAATAGAAAACAAACCTTATTTAAAAATACAGTTCTATTTCATATGGAAGACTAGAAACTGAATTCTGCTTCTGTCTTCATTACCATGACTACAGGAAAGAAGAAAGATTTCCTCTAGTAATGTCTGATTTTGCCACTGATTGGCCTCTTTCACTCATTTTAAGGACCTGATCTGTGACCTGCTGATGTCAGTGGTAAATCTCCATTTGATGTCAGGTATGCAAGGTTAGGTTCTTCCTCACATATGAAGCAGAGACAAATCTGCATTATTCCAGAGTCCAAATGTACAATCTTTCCTTTACACATGAGTCTTGTGGAACTAGTAAGGCTTGTGTGGTGGGTTAGGAACTTCATACACACACACGCTACTGAAATTTACCAGACTAGCTCAGATGGCTTGAAAGTAAGATGAAGCTGTATTTACAGCAAAGCAAAATTTACAAGTATATATACACAATATAAGGATTTGCTATTACATACACCAGGATTTTCAATTACATACAAATAAATAACACAGAAATCCAAACTCCCAGACAAATAAAGCTGCCCAGAAGGGGCTCAAAGCTACCCTCTCTTCTCTCTCTACTTACCCAGACAGGCAAACAAAACCAGGAAAGCTTATGTTGTTACTCGTTAGTGGAGAGATTAGAGCAGAGTGAAGAGGAAGCAAATAGGGAAGTGTCCCAGAGCAGAGTGGGACTGATTATTTACATTTTGGCTTTTTATCCCTCTCAGCAAACCAGTGAATGATACAGACTTCATCATTGCTTTCTTCTCACAACCAATGATCTAATTTCTCTCATGAAAATACTCCAACTAGCTTCAAACCTGCACAGGCTTGTGTGTATAGCAAGAGGAAAGCACAGGTGTTTGCATATGCAGGGCTCTATTTGAAAGCAGTTTTATACTCCTTTTCCCTTAGTATGTCTGCAATATACATGAATCCCAATACCAGTAAAAAGTATAGGGAACTTAAATGGCATTGTTTCATGTCTAGTTTGTGTTGGTGACACTTGATTATTCAATATACTCCAATGCAGGGCGTTTATTTCTTGAGTACGTGCTGCCCCCTACATTGCTTTCTCAGCATAATAGCCATTCACAGCCATAACATGGTACAGGCCCTTAGAATCAAGATTTGATTCTTTAGAAATGCACCTTATTGTTTCAAAGCAGGGCCCCTGCTCTTCTGATGTTTTAAACACTGTGATCTTTCAGAATGTGTTTATTGTATTAGTTTTGTATTGTAGATTATAATAGACACTAGATTTTATAGCTTTTTAAAAGCAGTGATAATACTAAGCTTCATAGTGGCAGAACAAACTGTGTATATCCATATTATGAATATTAAAGCTGTGATTATATTTTGCCTTAAATAAAAGCCCGACCTTGAACAATGTGATTTTGCATTGCTTTGCTTATGTGTCTGTCTTTCACAGTGCTGGCAGCTTTTCTTTCCAGAACACTCAGGGCTCCAAAAGGTTTTTCCATGGTACTGTGGTATCAGAAGTAATATCATTCATTTTAGAATTAGATAAAACTTACAGGCTGCACATAGGTAAAACTACTTCATGGTAGTTTCCCATGAGGTAAGACAGGTTGTTTTTGGCCTGTAGATTAAAGTTTCCCACTCAGGTGTTTATTTTCAGCCTGCTTAAGTCTCTGTACACATTGTCCTCTTTCTAGAAAGACCTTCCATTCCCAGTGAAGGGTACATAAGAGTACTAAATTCACCCGGGCCTACCTATAACAAGGTTTCCATCCTGAGCCATGCCCAGATGGTGAGCAATGGGACTTCAGATTTGCCAGTGCAGTAGTTCAAGTATGGCCCCCCAAAAATGTTACTGGCACTTTTTTAATCTGGTGACAATCTTAAGCACCTCGGCTCTATCTTGCTTTCCTGTTGAGGTCCTGGTATGTCTCTGGTCTGTAGCTAACCTCCACATGCAGATCTGCAATAGCTTGGGAACAGGCGAGCTGAAACAAGACCATCAGAGCCAGTGGACCATGAATCAAGTACCTGCAGCATGAGAAGTGGCGGTGATTTGAGACGACTCTGGTGCAGGATACAGACATTATTTGCCAACCTGACTTGGTACCTCAAGAGCTTTGTGTCTTGCCAGGCACTCAGGTTAAAGATGCTATGGAGAGACTACAAAACCTCATGTTGCCCTCGTGCATGGGTGTTAGTCATACTGCCATGGTCACCTTAACATGTATGCAGAATGATTCTAGAGCTCTGGCAGCAAAGGAGATAGGCATGGGGTGGTCTTCTTGCTCTTGCAGGTGAAGGGGAAACCTTTGCCCAGGGACAATAGGCAAATGCTACTGTCTAACAGCTGGTGTCACAGTAGGGCTTTGGGTTTTGTGATCCTGGGAACCTGTGAAGGAACAGGCATGACAAGCAAGGGTAAGATCCACATGACAGAGTGGTAAAAGGGCACCTGTGTTAGCTGGCTTATTATGCTGGTGAGGAGGGCATGGAACTAAGTGCACGGAAGGAGGTTTATCAGGACTCTGCTCCTTTTCTGCCTTTTTCTTATTTGTTTGTTTTGTTGGGTTGGTTGGTTTGTTTCGTTTATGAGCTGTCCCTCAGCCTTCAGTGCTGCACAGGATTATTTTCTTACATGTGCAGGACGTTGCCCTTGCCACCTCTCTCAGGCTGTGCCTCCAGCCCTGCCGAGGTCCCTCGGAAGAACAACCTCCACCTTTCCACCGAAAAATCCCACTTCCTTAGCTCAGTTCGTATCATGGCCAAAGGAGGCGCGGTGAGGGGAGCGGCTCCGGTGGTGTTTCAGGTACGCCCCGGTCTCGCTGCTGTCAGCATCAAGCCACAACACTCGCAGCAGGGCCGCTGCTGGCGGGGCCCCGCCGACCCCTGGGCGCCCCCTCATGGCCGCTTACGGCGGCGCGGAGCGGCGAGCGTGATGGTTGTGCCGGCGGCTCCCCCTAGCGGGCGCCGCTCCACGCCGCGCCTCATCACTTCAGCGGCTGTTGGGCGGGCCGAGCCGGGGCGCGGCGGGCGTGGGGTGGCTGCGGCGCGGCGAAAAGGCGCCCCGCGGGTGGCGGTGGCGGTGCGGGGCAGGTGGAGATGAAATTCCCGGGCTCCGTCCTTGTCTCCCTCGTCCTCTTCGTGTCCGAGACGGTGGCCGCGTTGTGTCTCAGCGGGGCGTACCGCGCTGCGGGGGACCGCATGTGGCAGTGGCTGACGCTGCTCTTCGCCCTCCTGCCCTGCGCGCTGGTGCAGCTCAGCCTGGTCTTCATCCACCGCGACGTCAGCCGTGACCGCCCGCTGGTGCTGCTGCTGCATCTCCTGCAGCTGGGGCCCCTCGTCAGGTCGGTGAGTCCCGCCCCGCCCCACCCCACCACCCCTACCCTCCTCAGCGAGCCGGTGGGGGCGAGCTGGGAGGGCGGCCGCGGGGCCGGCACAGGCACCGGGAGCGCCCCGGCCTTTGTGCCGAGCGGGCTCAACCGCGCCCGAGGGGCAGCTGCTCGGCACCGGCGTTAGCCACCATCGGGTCCTCGCCAGTTTTCTTTCTGAAGCTGCGGGAGTAATAATTTCCTTTATAAATACCCTTAGGCAGGAGCACAGCGCGGGGTGTGGTGCTTTCTGACCTTCAGCGGGCACTTGGCGTTGGAGAAAATGGGTTAGGCACCTCCTGAGAGGCAGGTGGCGGGCAGGCTGCGCTCCCTCGGGGAGCTAAGCAGTGCTCGCTCCCTCCTTCTGGAGGCATTGCCTGCGCTCATTTTCTGTCTGTCGCAAATGGTTGTGTCCGATCACTGTTGATTTACCTGTACCACTTCACTCTGAGATTACTTCCAAGTGAGACAGACTCAGTCAGCGGCTACTTTAAAGCAATGATAGTATCCATCCCATCTCTCTACGCCTTGGAAATACTAGTAACACTTCAGTTTGTTCTTGCCGGGAGTGACCTTCTTGCCCTGAATTGCTTGGGAGATTTTCCAGTTTTGGTTCACCTTCTGACTCAAAATGCCCTTAGGAAAAAGAGACATGAAAAGTTACAGAGGTGCTGCTGCCTCACAACAAGATGTTTGCTGGCAGCTTTCATTTTAAATTTATATTCAGATATTTTCTTTTAAAAGTATTTTTTTAGTAGAGGCTATGAAGAAGTGCCTTCAACTTTTTGAAATTCCTGGACAGTTTGGAAATGGAAGATATATTCACAATAGTGAGGATGAACTGTTTGGATGTTACAAAATGTTTTATTCTTAAAAAAAAAACCCAAAAACATTGAATTCATAAATAGCTACACTGGATATTTTGTTTTGTTTTGTTAATACTTGTTTAAAACCAGAACAGTATTTTAAAGAGATTGGATTTGTGGCTGAACAGTTTAAGTTCTTGAAGAGCTCTGATTTTCTAAATGCTAAGAAGAAAATAATTCCACATTCTGTGGAAAATAAGGAGTGGAACCAAAGAGAATGCAGCTATCAAAAGAAAAATTATGTTCATTACTTTTGTTGTTCTAAATCAATTCCTTGATGTCAGACAACAGAAGAATGTTGTGTGAAGCTGCAAGATGGGCAGAAGCAAACACACAATATAAGCAACAACAAATTAAGCGAATTTTCTTGCCAGTTGAAAGAGGCAGATGGCTGCTTTGACCTTAACCACCAAGCATGATTTCACTTTCTCTTTCTTCTCAACATTTAGTTTATCTGTTTACAACACAAAGCTCATCTTGTGCAGAACAGACTTTCTGCTGTCAACAGACTTTCTGCTGTCGACAGGCTTCCAGCTGTAGTTGCTGCTGTAGAACCAGCATAAAGAAGTCCTCTCCTCTCCATGATGCTGCAGTGTATGGGTATGTGGGTGCCACAGTCCCCGTGGCATCATTTAGGCTGTGTGCAGCCATGCATATTAACTTCTCTCTAGACCCAGGATAACTGGAATTGTAATTACTGATTAAGAAGGAGTTAATATGTTTGTGCCACCTGAAAAACTTGTTACTTGCAAAAGGCTTGAAAGACTCTGCAACATAAAGTGAGAAAGTTTCATAGAAAACAATCACTCTTTAGATTCAAGAAAATGTTTCTATTTATAGGATACAGTACAGAAGTGTGGGAAGGTGAAGTTATTGATCTAGATGAACATTAAAGATCTTTTTTTCTCTTCCTTGCCTTCCTATCCACTGCTATTAAACGTTGTTGCATTTTTCAGAAGAGAAAATCACTTTCCATGAGGAGTAGATCTGCACTGTAGAAGTATTTTCAGCACATGAAATACCTTGCCCTTCTCTGCTTTGCACAGGAGGCTTTCTATCCTGTGTTCCTTGGAATACACACACATGTGAGGTGAGAGATAGAAGTCAAAATATTTTTTGGCTGTATCATCACTTTGCTGTGGCTTTAACGATTGTAAGCTGAAAATGACCGTTGTCCCTGGAGTGATTTGGTCTCATCCTTTGCTCCTTGGCATCAGAGTCATGATGCTGTTAGTCATCTACTTCCCTGGTGTGAAGCCTCGCTTCATCCCTTACACCTCACTGGCACAGGCCAGGGCCTTTTAGAGAGATCAAATTGGGTCAGATTAGGTCAAATAAAACACATAGGCAATAAAGTGGTCCCAGACTCTGTTCATTGGCAGCATCAGGGAGAAATGATAGAGCCTTTAGGCTGAGTGGATGTGTTTCAGCAGAGGGCAGCCTGCTTCAGCTAGCCTGAAGAACGTAAACACTTTTTAATCATCTCAGGTGGATTTGTGACATGGTTAGTATTTCTCTGTTCAGATTCAGATATTCGAATATCAGTGCCTGGCTTTACAGACAGTCCATGTATGCTCTGTGGGTTTTCTTTGTCATCTTTAAAGCTGGACATTTTTTTCCCTTAAGAAGTTAAGTTTAAATTTTGGGAAATGGTATGGAGATATCTTGGCAGAGAAGGAGGATATTTAGCTTTACAAGCCAAATGATCCAGCCTATTTTGGATCCTCTGTGTGACTGAGGGGGGGGAAAAAAAGCACATTCTCTTATAAAACCTTCTTGCATACCACCACCTTCTCCAAACACCCACTCTCCACCTGTTCAGGAGGCACTTGCTGTCCTGCTGCTGCCACTGGAAGCACTAAAATTAGGAATCATCCCTCTTCCAAGAGAGGACTTTTGCTGCACTGGGAAAGTACTCTTGATGCACCTTTTTAGAATTCATTCTTCCACTCCCAAAGAGTTTCTCTGTAAATTAAGAGCAATTTGTAGAGTACAATTTCTGCCTGCCTCAGTGGCCTGGCTCTCATCCCCACATGGGTTAGGCATGCCAGAGATTATGAAGAGAGGTAGCTAAACAAAGTGACTGCAGGTTTCCGGGCACTGAGGTGTCTTTCTGCAGGATTTCAGGTCAGCACCACTCCTTGTGAGTACACCAATTTGTCTGGATGCTTAGAAAATGCATTTGGATATTTTCTTCATCTTTTTTTTTTTTTCTTTTTTTTTTTTTTCCCTTGAAGAAATTCTTTTACCATGGAAATTAATTTATTACACACCAAACAAATTGACTTGAGATGACAACCAATGTCAATGAGAGGGTCAATACCTTTTTCTTTACTTTAGACAAGGCCATGATGAAGTTTTTGGCTGATTACCAACTGCTCCTGAGCCAAGACTGTCTCTTTGTTCCCTGTTCCTTTGGACAGCACTTGAGACATGGACATTGTCTTGAGGATTTCAGTGCTGCTGCAATTCCATTAAATAATAAGTGGATGTATTTTTGTAGTGTGGCACTCTGCATTTAGGAATTTGTTCAAAATGCAAACAGCTTTTATTAAAGGGTGCCAGAGAGACTCCTGTTAACTTGCTTGCTCTCTGCTCTTCCACAAGCAATGAGTAAGTCAGGTGCTGAAGTGAGGAATGTGGGGTTCCAGTAAACTGACTTGAAGAGTTAGGGCTTGCAGGGGTTGTTAGTGGTCTTGTACCATATGTTTACATATGTTTAAACTGGACATTAGGAAGTTGTGGGTTTGTTTGTTTTTTTTCAGAGAAAGTGTAGTCAGACATTGGAATGAGCTGCCCAGGGAGGTGGTTGAGCCACCATCCCTGGATATGTTTAAAGGTTGTTTAGCTGTGGTGCTTGGGGATATGGTTTAAGGGTGAACTTTGTAAAGTCTGGTCAATGGTTGGACTCTGTGATCCCAGGGGTCTTTTCCAACCTGAAGGATTCTATGATTCTATGAGCTGTGTGGTAGTTCCTTTCTATCTGAAGACAATACTGAGGGTGCATATCCAGAACAGGCTGTTGAGAACTTAGCAGTGCTTTCTTCAGATGCCAGCCTCATGGAGAGAAAAGCTAAGTCTTTGCAACTACCATTCCTAGTGCTGTTAGCTGAATGTGGTCCTAGACATTCTTCTTTACACGGAACATGTGATGAAGAGTTTCCTCTGTCTGCAGGGTGATGAACTTCTCTTGGGAAAAAAATTGAAATCCAGTATAACAGGCTTCTATATAAAACACTAATGACTGTTTTCCTCAGATTTTAATGGGAAAAGAATGTAAACAATAGACCTTTTTTTTTTTTTTAATGGGTTCAGGCTTTGTTTCTCAAGTCATAAGGAGAAACAATTACATTTGTCTAAGTACTGTGTAGAACAACAGCAAAGCAGATACAGTAGGAAGTTTGCATCAAACTGCCAAAGGAGCTGCTGTTACAGCCAAAGTTAGACTCTTAGACTACAGGAAGTGTTTAAAAAAACAACAACAAAACCACTCCCAAACAACAAAACAAAAGAAAACCCCAATCAAAACACCCATAGGCTGAAATGAATAAAGTATTTATGTTTTGGGCATCTAATTCTGTTCTTTGAAATCTGAAAAGCTATAACAGTGCAAGTAATGCTTCAGTCACATGCAGAAGCATTGTCTCTCATGGGTAGTCTGTCTTTCCTAGTGACCTGCTTTATAGTTCAGAGTAGCATAGGTCTAAAATTCTGTCCTCCCAGGACTTCTGTTGACAGACCTTGCTGTAAGAGATTCTGCTAGCTCTAGACTTTACAACTGTTGATGCTTCTGCCTTTTTTCCAGAGAATATGCCTAGACCCTCTTCAGCCATTTTTTTCCCTTCCTCCCAGAAAAGTAAGGGCAGATGAAAGGTAAAACAATGAGTGAGGAACAAATCTTTGTATGACACAGGTAAGTAAATCTGCAGGACTTTGCACACTTCTCTAAAGGAAAGGAATTTCTGAAAAATGAGTCAGAGAAATCTGCTTATGCATTTGCAGTGAGCATGTGTGGATAGCTCTTGAAACATTTGTTGGCTGTGCAGAGCTCCCTGTTTCCATTGCTTCCTCCCTCTTCACACCACTGTTATTTTTCCAGTATTTAAATCCCACACATCCATGATTAAAAGAGGGAATTAAGTGCTTTGCTCTCCATAGGCATATAAGGATAGGATTATTCCTCCTACTGACTGTGTAGAAGATGAATGTGTTGCTTCTGAATCACTCTTTGCAGGCACCATCAGGATCTTTGAAAAGGTACAGCTCTTCTCTCTGCCAGGATTTGTCAGCACAGGAGAAAGCAGCACCATCTTTTTATTTTAACCTTTGAACTTTCCACTCTAGAGCATAGATCTCACATTCTTTTTCTTCAAAGTAACTTTAGTTGCAGCTCATACTGCAACTCTTATCACTTCACATGGAGAGAAACTATCCGGCTGCACGTCTTCAGATGATGCCCTGTGAGGATCTCTTGGAAGAGCCCTAACATCACTCCATTGCAGAACATGGATTGTGCAAAGTTGGAATCTCCCATTCTGAACCTCCAGAGCAGAACAGCGATATTCAGTGAGCACCTGGGGTTTCTGGGGAATTTCCAGGTCTCTAGAAGGGTTTGTAGCTCTGGATCCTTGAAGCAATCACCTTCAAGCATTGTCTTCTAGTTGTGTTTCATGCTAAAAAAGATACAGGCCAGTTCATTGAAAGACAAGATGCCCAACCCTTTGTAATGCACTTCACGGGCAAAGTACTCACCTGGCACAGATATGTGGTCTGAATTGATTTTTCATCGCTGTTCTGAACCCTTCTTATGTGGCTGGCTCTTCAAGTAGCTATGCCACTCTTCAGATCTGTTACTTAGAACAGCAATCTAAATGCTTTTCTTTTATTTCTAGTGTATCAACTGCCAGTCTGCTTCAGTTTGAAGAAGTCGTTTGGACAGCGACACCATCTAGACACCAACTAGAGCCTTGAGCACATTTGTGAAGACATGGATGGCTTCCATAGATGCACTTGCATGAAATGGGCAGGCAGGGCTTGGGAGAAGATAAACATCATTAATGATATAATCTGAGTGCTTGTACATATCATTTTTAGCACTCTGTTGTGTGGGCGTAACCCTTTGATGCCACACCGTCGTACAGATAAGAGTCCCCTTTGTCTCTAAGGTTTGTTTATCAGACCATTTCACACCATGTTTGCTTTTCTAGATGGACATTGCTTCCCATCACAAACAATATACTGCTACTCAATACCTAGCTAATAAAAACAAATCAAGTGCTTGCTCCAAACCCAACATTTTGTTGATTACAATATTTGCTGTGCTCAGTAGTCATATGAATCTTACCCAACAGATGGGTGTCAGTCAGTAGTGATTGCCTGAGACACTAAAACATTTGGAAGCTGTTGGTGCCAGGTGGGCTCCAGTGGTCCCACACCCACCTGTCCCTGTGAGCGTGTCACACAAGGATAGCTGGCTCCCAGGATCAGAGTTTTACAAAACAGTTTAAAAGCAAACAAGCAAACAAATAAAATGCAGTAGTAGCAACCTGTGATCAGCTTTGCTAAGAAATGACCTGACTGTTGCTTCAGTGGGTTTGCTGTTCTTGGTTGCACCCTCTGCCATTACCGGCCTAGAAGTAGTTTTGTGGCTGAGTTGTCTCTTTGATTTGTGGTGGAGAGCAGTGAACATGGAGAGCTGAGAACATAGGGAGTGTGTGGTGGGAGTGCCAGTGCCTGGCAGCCTCACCAGGGACCTGCCCAAGGAAGCCAATGGAGAGAGCAAGCAGCACCTGCGCCTTTCTTTCGGGTTCAGCAGCCATGGTCTGGACAAAGTACCAAACCTGGAGAGCTTTCTGCTACTAGTTTAGTTGTGGTTGGTACTGCAGAAGTGCACCTGGAGGCTTCAAAAAAAAAAAACCCAACGATGCAAAGTGGGCACTAAAGGGGAGTGCCCAGCATGTCGCATTGGAGTAATTTTACTGACACATCCCTGGAGCTGGTCAAGGCCAGGCTGGATGAGGCCTTGAGCAACCTGAATCAGTGGGAGGCCTGTGTCCCTGCACATGGCAAGGGGTTGGAACTGGATGATCTTGAAGGTCCCTTCCAACCCAAACGAGTCTCTGATTCTGTGATCTCTTTTATGGAATTGCTGCATATTTGTTGGATGGGTCCCTAGACTGTATGTTTCTCTAATCACACACAGCAAGAGTTTGGAGGCTGATACTGAGATCTCACTTTCTGTAATAGCTTCAGCCTTGCCCTCAGCTCGGGATGAATGGATGGCTGTGAATACTAAGTGAGACAAAGCTGTCCTGGGATCTTTCCTTTGGGATAAAATCAATTGGTTGGCTTCAGAATCTCTGTTGGCTTCATAAGCTGTTGTACTTTATATTTGGCTGTGTGGATTCTTTCACATGGAACATGGCTGGCAGGGACCGAAACGATTAAGAAGGGAAGAATAGAAAGTCACCACTGTGACTGAAGCATTCAGCACACCAGGCACTATGAATAGCTTAGTGCTACCAGTAGCATAGCTGGAGCCTAGTGAATCAAGGATACTACTACAGGATCCTAAAACTGCTCTCCATCTAGAGCAGGTGAAACTCACCAATGGTCCAGTTAGGGGAGAAAATGGAATAAAAGTTATTAAAACAAAAATCAACATGCTTTCATCTGAATTTTTATCAGTGTTACTTTACAGTTTGGTCTTTGAGCTTTTTCCTAAAGGGCTATGATAGACTCCACTCGGCAATTGGTGAAAAAAAGTCAAAGTGGGAAGGAAATGGGAATTCAAAGTCTTAGGCAAGCATAGCTTTGTGCTTTGTATTGTGAGATACTTTTAAATAGGAGATAAGACTTTTTCATACATTACAAAAACTCATTGGCCAAATATGACCTGTCAGAGACTTGAAGATGCTGCATTCCAGCAAGTATTACCTGCAAAGGCAACCAGGTGGAGGAGATAAACCCCATCAGGCACTGTGGAAGGAAAAAAGACAGCTCAGTCCTCGTCACAGAATGAAGCCTGTGCAAGAACATGCTATGCACGTCAGGCAGTGGGAGGAGAAGTTACCAGAGCTGGTGCCATGGGTTGGCCTTGAAAGTGGGGGTTTCTCTCCCCAGATCTTCATTCGTGGCTGGAAATCAGCCCTCAGCAGTTGTGCTCACACTACAATTGTTTTTCTTCCTGAAGCCTATACCACTGTTAGGCATAAAAGAGAAACCAGGTTGTATCTGCACTGGGTTTGAGCTTTTGAGGGTTTTGTTTTTCAGCAACCGGTGCCATTTAGCCTTTGTGATTCTGCAATGCATGGGCTCCTCCACAGCATACCCTGTATTTTTTTAGGCCCCTTCACAGTGTGACAGAAATGGTGTTTTTCTTTACTCTTCTTTCTGCCTCACCTTATGACTTCACAGAATCACAAAATGTTAGGGGTTGGAAGTGACCTCAAAAGATCACCATGTCCAACTCCCCCTGTGACCACAAAGGAATGCATCCAGGTGGGTTTTGAATGTCTTCAGAGAAGGATACTGCACAACCTCTCTGGACAGCCCGTTCCAGTGTTTTGTCATCCTCACAGTGAAAATTTTTTTCCTTATGTTCACATGGAACCTCCAGTGCTCCAGCTTGCACCCATTGCCCCTTGTCCTATCACTGGACATCACTGATAAGAGTCTGGCTCTGCCCATCTGACACTTGCCCTTTGCATATTTATAAACACAAATGAGGTCACCCCTCAGTTTCCTCCAAGCTAAAGAGCCCCAGCTCCCTCAGCCTTTCCTCACAAGGGAAATATTCCACTCCCTTCATCATCTTTGTGCCTCTGCACTGGACTCTTTCAAGCTGTTCACCCGTACCTCAATAGATCCTTGGTTGTTACTACTTCCCAGATAAGACTGACTATTCCCCTGTGTGTTCTGAGTCCTGCTTGATGCTCAAGCCCACCCTTGGTACTTTCATATCCAAGCAACTCTCTTAGAGAAGTTTTTCTAAAGTTTTGTCAATCTAAAAATAGTCATTGAAAGGAAGTTTCAGAAACTTTCCATTCCTTCCAGAAATCTATCTGAAGCTGTGGTATCTTCTTTAATACTCAAGAAGCCAGATTGTCCTTGTTGCTGCTGTGTTGGCCAACCCCTTCTGCCCTTTTCCAGTATGGGTTTACTGTTATTGCAGGAGCAGTAATAGTACAACAGTGTGTAATCTGTGACTAGAAGTGCATCTGCTGGCACCTCTTTGTTCTTTGGCAGTTCATCTGTGGTAACTTAGACCTGCATAAACAAGTATTAAGAGCTCCAGGCAACTGAAAACACTGCATCTTCTTGCTTAGAGTATTTTCACAAGATTCTGTTTAGTATTCCTTAAAGAGTGCAATAAATGTAAGCTAAAGTAAAGAGTAAAGCTCCTATTTTTATGTAGGAGGGGTTTTTTGTTTGCTTTTTAAGACAATTTTCTGATTAATGAGGCCCTAAGATGCTACTTCTCATTGCTATGGCTTTTTATTTGTATTTTGGACCTTTGCTTGGTAAAACAATGGTTAGGATCTGACTGTTCTTGAGGTGTGTGTACCCACCCACTCATACTTGCAAACTTCTCTCCAATGTCTTGAGATGTTTTAAGGCAAAAGTATGAGAAGTGGTTTTATTGTCATGTCCCATTAGCATGTCACAGTTGTATGAGTAACACAAAGAGAAAGACATGAGAATCTGAAGAAACACCTCCAACTTGAGTCCTGGGTATGGGGCATATGAACACTGTAGCGGATGAGTAGTTTAAGGACGTCAAGAGGACAGCAAAGGACAAGGGCAGTTTAGGACTATTTACAAGGTCTCGTAATGACAGGACAAGGGGCAATGGGTTTAAACTGGCAGAGGGGAGATTTAGACTAGGTGTCAGGAGGAAGTTCTTTCCAGTGAGGGTGGTGAGGCACTGGAACAGGTTGCCCAGGGAGATTGTGGCTGCTCCCTCCCTGGAGGGGTTCCAGGCCAGATTGGACGAGGCCTTGAGTAATCTGTTCTAGTGGGAGGTGTCCCTGGGTTTGGAACTAGATGGGTTTGGAACTAGATGGGTTTAGGGTTGGAACTAGATGATCCTTGAGGTTACTTCCAACCCTACCATTCTATGATTCTATGATTCTATAACTAAACGTCCTCCCATGTCCAAGTACTACAGGCAGCCCAAAGGGCACTGCCAGATTCTAGCACTCTAGTCATGTACAGTTCATGTTTTAAAGAGTGAAATCTGTCATATTCCAAATATGCTAGCAGGAGAAAATGCACAGACTTTGCTCTGTGTATAAGTGACTTAGTATTGTGATGGCTTGAAATACTAAGGAGTGGCAAGACTTTTGTTTTGCTTTTAGTTTTGTTTTCCTGTTACTCAGTTTCCCGATTTGCTTGTAGGTGTGTGGAAGTCTTTTACATTTACTTCCACGCTGGCAGAGTTGAGGAGCCCTATGTCAGCATCACAAAGAAGAGGCAGATGCCCAAGGATGGGTACTCAGAAGAAATCGAGAAGGAAGTGGGACAGGCTGAAGGGAAGCTGTGCACCCACCGGTCTGCCTTCAGCAGGGCCTCCGTGATCCAGGCGTTCCTGGGCTCAGCACCCCAGCTCACGCTCCAGCTCTACATCTGCGTCCTGCAGCAGGAGATCACTGCTGCCAGAAGTAGGTGCATTATTATTTTCACCTCTGTATTTTGGTGGTGGGGAGAGGAGCAAGGTCAGCAGTCAGGTGTAGCTGCCCTGGATGAGAACTAAACATGTTGCAATGGGTTTAATCTCCCTGACAACTTAGGAAGGTGATATCGCTCTCAAGTTTATATCAGCATGGTTCAGGCTGTGACACTTCCTGAGGCATACTTGGGTTGCTATAAAAACATTAATTTGATAAAGTAGCCATTTTGGCATGAGCGGGAGGCAGCTGGACAGACCAAGGTGTCCCCAGGAAGAGGGGAGAAAAATTTACCTCTGTTCTGTTTTGGTTTTTGAACACAGTTTCTGGAAAAGTCCTGGGGGGTGTAGGGCAGAGCATGTTTTGCTGTGCTGCATAAAGGAAAGTGTGCTTTCAGAAGGGCAGTTCTGAATGTGGACTGAGTACATCTGCCAGACTCTATCTGGAATCAAAAGGCAGGACTTAATAGGCTCATAAGCAAATTTGGCCATCTTACCTCTTGGACCAGAGCTGTTAAACCTTTACCAAGCATTGATGCATGTTGTAGGTTTGGGAACCATGGAGTCAAACATCCTCTAGGGACTAGAGGAGGCCAGGGGCTGGACCCAGGAAAGTGTAAGGTTGCTATTCAATCCTATAATTCTGCTATCTCTTTATAAGCTGGCAGCAAGGCCAGCCCACCCTACTCTCCTCACTCTCCTGCCTGCTGTCTCTGGCAGGAGCTATTTGTCTAGGTAAACATGTAAGGAGTAGGCCTGTTTGTGGTCTGCAGAGGCCTGTTTGGGACTATCGGTGGCAGAGGCGATGGAGGGGGAAAATTGGAGCATTGGGGACTGTAGATTAGTTTGGGTTGAGGGAAGGTTTAAGGGGGTTGCTATGTATCCTGTGTATGCTCTGTAATTTTTCTGTCTCTTTCTTTTCAAATATAATTCTTTATTTTCTTTCCAATTCAAGAGCATCACATTCTCTCTGCTCTTTAAAAATACCATGACCATGCACCACATGGACTTGCTAAGACACATCTCTATTACCTCAGGACTGCATCTTGCTCCATGATGTGCTCCTTGGGGAAAAAAACAAAAACAAAACAAAACCCAACCAACCAACCAAACAAAAAGTGTTGATTTGCTGTTTGGCTGTTAAATGAAGAACTTACTTCACCTGGCAGTAGGACAAGGTGTAAGAAAGGACTGTGACACCTGTGTGAACTTAGAGGTGCGTTTCTGCTGAGCAACCTGATCTAGTGAGAGGTGTCCTTGCCCAGGGCAGGGGGGTTGGAGCTAGATGATCCTTGAAGTCTCTTCTAGCTCTAACACGTCTGTGATTCTAAAATAGCTCTTGTTATTTGTGATGCCCTGAGAGGCGTGGGGTCTTTACCAGCTTCACAGCTAGGGAGGCTGGGGCTAGGGTGACACGTTGCAAATCTCATAGCTTTCTTCAGTGTTGGTACTTTGATTGGCAGTGTACCAAGGTAAGGAACTAAGGTTTTTTCTGAGAAGCCTTTATGATAATGTCAGGGTTCTCCCCTCAAGTCAGAGAATGGAAAAATTTTGCATACCAAAGGATGAGTCAGCACATAAGAATATCACAACAGATTAAAGTCTTTGTACTGAAGTTCTTGTTTATGGTCACAACAGTAATTACTTGAAAGACAATTTCTCCTGACACTTTCTGAGGACTTCACAGCTACTATAGGCTCTTTACATAACCGTAACGTCTGTGGCATGGGATGAGAATAAATGCAGCTCAATCCTTTCCTGAGCAACGCAATTAGCAAAATTTCCAATCACTTCACTACAGATGGCATTTGCTTGAGAAAGGCCACCTTTTTATTTCATTTCTCCTGGTGCTGGTGCTGACCATGTTGGTCATGATTGCCAAGGAGAAGCACTGTGTTCCACATGATTAGATAATTGCATATTTAATAGTAATCGGTAATGCTCTATTACTTCTGACTTTCATCAGTCACTGCTGAGAGAAATTCTGAATCACAGACCAGTAAGTGACCTTCTGTGTAAAGTTAAAGCAGAGATGAACTGACTCTTCAGGGAGTTCGTTGGACCTACCAGCAAATGCAATAGTTATCTCATGTCTCACAGAAGCTATCTCCATAGCAGGTATAATTTCAAAAAGATTGTTTTGGTTTGGGTTTTGGTTTTTTTTTTTTCTTTCTAAATTCTTAATCAGTGATTTAAGAACAATGCCAATCTCTATTAGCACTCATTCACAAGAAAAACAGAAGTCCTAACCCTATTCCTCTTGTGTGTATTTCACCTTCTGAAATATTGCCCTTTTCTGCAATCTGTTTACCCAGCTTATTTCTGCAGCCTTTCATTTGTCCCCCAGTACTATTTAGCCTTCAGAGTAAATGATAATGATATGCAGCAAAGTTTTTTTTCCCCCTTTTTGTTTGTTGTGTGTACAGAGAGATTCTGAGGTACTGGGACGTGACTTCAACCTTTTCGTCTTGCAGCATCATCTAAGTGATTTAACAGCCAGTCTAGCTCTTCTTCCATTTGGAAGTCTCTCTTTGGATGTCTTCAGCTTCCCTCTTCTTTGACACTGGTCCTCCAAAGTGCACACTCTTTGTTATAACAGATACTCTCTTCTTTTTGTATTTTGATTACTATGTTTTATGTCTTGTCTTGTCATCAGTCTCTTATTGTTCTGGATTTCTATACTGCTCTGTCTGTGATTCTGTGTAAGTCATACTTAGTCAATGGTAATGAGATCAGTATCATCTGTGAGCCTAAATCTGTTTATTGTCATGCTTTATAGCATGGTTTGGCACTTACATATCTCTGTGAAATTCATTATTGCTTCCAGTATTGAATTGAACGCTCTGAAAAGAGCATTCATCCTTGCCTAGCCCTTTGTCAACCAGAGCCATGCTGCTTCTTTCTTATGCATTTCATAATGTTCAGTGATTTCTCTGGATGTTTTCTTCTGGATGATCAGACTCTTGCCAGTGTCTGACATTCTCCAAAATTGTCATTCCACTGTCTACCAAGAATGTAAGGTCAAGAGAAATAGAGAGTTGTAAGATGAAAAACATAAAGCTTTGGTGACTGTTTAGCATGCAATGTATAGAATGTTCTTGTATGAAATGCAGCATTGGAAACCCATGTATAATAGCCTGATGCAAGTTCTAGTTCTAGACACTCAGGTCTTTCTTTGGTTACAGCCTAACTGAAGCAATTCCTAACTTGTTACTGTATGAAATGCGCAGCCAGACTTTGTAATTGACACTGCCAGAGCAGATGCCAAGATCTCACCTGCACATTTGGGCTTCACTAAATGCTTCAGCATCTGTCAGTGTCATACATTACCTTAAAGCCAGCTATAACCTTGCTTCAAAGAGGTGGCTGACATCAAGCTCAGGTCCACTTACACACAGTAGGGCAGCTATGAGGATCTCTTTCACTTTGGTCATACCACCTGGAGAAGTGCAAGGTGCAGAGGCCCTAAAAAAGACCCAAGTTAGTGTTAATTAAAAAAAAAAATCAGCCATGTGGAGGCAGGGGACATGTGACTTGGCCTCTTAACCTTGAAAAAGGGCCAGTTCTTGATGTGCAGTATTGAATGTGGAAGATCTGCTTCCCTTTAGTGACCTTTTTTGTAAGCTGAAAGATTTTGTACTGTTACAGTACATCTTTTTCTAGTGTTGCTTGCAGGAATAAAATAAACTTGAAAGGCAGACTTCCTACTATTTAAAAATAAAACAATTCTGATGAAAAAGGTACTTCTGAAATAAAAATTTATAGCAGTGACAGAAGTTTTCTTTTGTTTTTTTTTTTTTTTCAATTTCCTAGTATTCACAATGTCACCTTCCTAATGTTCATGAATGGGCTTTGTAGGTCATCTTGTAGGCACCTTAAGATATTTCTACAGTTGCTTCTTCTCAAGTCATTAAGTTCTGACCACAGAATACTTTTCTCATTGTTTGCACAACATACTTCCAGTATTAACAACATACTTTGAGTATTAATAGTTCAACTATTAATAGTTCAACACAAGCCAGTGTCAAAATTATATCTTAAGGCACAAAACCTCGTCTCTAGATGTCTTGCCCTAAGTAACAAAACCAAGTGCCTTTATTTCTCAAGAGCTCTGATTATCAGTTCAGAAATCTAGAATATATGTAGTAGATAACTTATCATTCTTCAGCTGAATGTAAGATTTCAGTGATATCTCTTTGTGATGTGGCTCATCTAGAGCAGAATTCACTCTCAGCAATTTCTGAAGTAGTAAGGACCAGGTCTTGAAACGGCTGAAGATGTAGTTAAACCCAACAAGCAGTGCCTCCCTCAGTGACTCTGTGAGCGTGCACCTCTGATTTGTAAGAAAAGTACAGCCTTCTGGGAGTAGGAAGAAGAGAAATGGTGCCTTTTATAGGGACTGTTCCATGGGAAGATACATTGCCCTTTACATTTTAATTTCTTTACCTGTTCAAAATGAGTAAAAGCAACAATGTCACCCACCCACTTTTCCCTTTCTGACTGCTTTAAACCTTCTTTTTCTCAGACTTAAAAGTGATGTTTGAAGTAAAGGTTCAGTGGCAGTAGCGAGCTTTTGGGAGAGGAGCAGGACTGGGCTACGGCAGCAAACCAGAGTTAACTCTCACCTGGTTTCTATCAGTGAAGAAATGCCTCTTTCAAAGGCTTGAGTTTTTAAGACAAGTATGAGATTAATATAGAATCTCTAAAATTAATTTGGGTAATCACAGAAAACATCCATTTTGAAGAGACCTCCAAAATCACCCAGTCCAGCCCTCGATCCAGTACCAAAGGCTCAACACTAAACTATGTCCCCAAGTGCCAGGTCCACACCATGCTTAAACACCTCCGGGATGGTGACTCCAGCACTGCCCTGGGCAAACCATTTCAATGTTTGAGAACCCTCTCTGTGAAGAAACAGTTCATAATATCCAGCTTGAATTAATTTCTCAGCTTATCAAAGCAGATAGCAAGCACAGTTCCAGGACAGCAGCACCCTGACCTCAGCGAGTGTGTATGTGAGTTGTTTCTTTAACTCTGAGAATATTCTTTTGCTTCATTAGCTGCTGGGAGTTATTTGATCTTTCAAAGTTCTAGAGCCAGCTCAAAACTATGGAAAAGACCTTGTAAAGACCCACAGGATATTGAGTAGTATTTTCAACTGCGCTCACTTACTCTTCTGTTTTCAGCAGATGTATCTGTGAGACCTAATGCTTAAACCTTCTCAGATCAAGTGCACTGTTGTATGAAAGATGTTTAAAAACGTCTATTAAAGATGTAAATGTTGAACAAGCAAATGCATAACCATTTTCAGAGAATATATGCACCTCCAAACTGGCGTGTACAAAATTACCATATAAAATGGCAAATGTTTTTCACCTTACTGAGTGCTATCAGAAAATTAGATATAAGGGATTAATTAATACTTTTCCAAAATATTTCAAAGGTGTTTTAAGACTCTGGTCTTAAAACCTGGGTGGGAGAGAGGCTAGCTAAAATGATAGAGAAAATCCTGTTATAAGGTTGTTAGAGATCCTAAAATATGTTTGTTTCTTTCCAAGTCATCCTTCGAAATTAGTAACTTTAATCAGAAAAAAACTGCAATAGCAAAGCAAAGAATCCAAATAATTTGCAGGATACTAATGCAAAGTACTTGAAGGCTGCAGAAAGCACTAATTGCAAATGTAATAGACATAGTCCAGAATTTCCAATTCTAATTTGGTTTATCTGATGCAATGCAATCCCCTGCAGCATGATCAGTTAGTTAGCTTGGTTAGCTTCATTGAAACTCTAAAAGAAACAACTGCATCATTTTTACTGTGCTGAAGCCATTTCCATGTGAAGTGTTCCTTGCATGGCCGAAATGCCAAGATTGAAACTAAACGTATTGATTAGGGGTGCCCGAAATTGGTCCTGTAAATCAGATGTAAAAATTGTGAAGCAGGTATGCAAATGCTAAGAAAAACATGGGCTTCTGAACAGCAGGGTACTTCTCAGTGAATGTTTATTCTGTGCATCCAAGGTTCTTGTGCATTTGTACCTACGTAATGTGACAAAGCAAGATTCCCTCCTGCAGTGCCAGAAAACTTTTCCCCCTATTGCATCACAGAATTGCTTTGGTTGGAAAAAATCTTCAAGAAAATCAGGTCCAACCATTACCTAGCTCTACCAACTCTAGTAGATGGAAGGAGGAATGAGACTGGGGAGACTGAAAAAGCGATCCAGCTTGAAGAGATCCAAAACACTCCATACATAACAAATTGAATGGTGTACACCTTTCTATCTTTTTCTTTCAACCTTCTGAATTATCTCCAAGTAGCTGTACCTCTGTACCTCCAGATGGAGGTGTTCAGCACCTGTCCAAGCTGTCCTTCCTCTGAGCTCTTTCAGAATCTCATGAAAGCAGATTGATGGTCTCTGGGACCCATGTACTGTAGGTTAACATCTTGAGGCTGCTGTCACCCCACAGATAACTCAGTTCTAGGCCAGTGATGTAGTTGCAATGGGTCTCAAGTAGATGGAGTAAGAACACAGCTTCTATGGCCTGCTTACCCAAGACTCATCAGAGACCAACCAAACCAGGGATGTTTTGAATCTCTACCTATCTCCTCATCTCTAGAAATAAGTGAAACCCCTGGAGATCACGGAATCACAGAATATATCTGGTTGGGAGAGACCTTGAAAATCATCCAGCCCAACCCTCAACATGGTACTGAAGGGTCAGCACTAAACCATGTCACTAAGCACCAGGTCCACACAGTGCTTGAACTCCCCCAGGGATGGTGACTTCATCTTGAGGGGAAGCCAGGTAGCACCCGACCTTTGCCTTTGCTTTCTGCAGAATTTAAATGCCATAAAACTTTCACTTGAGGGATTCTGGGTAGATGAGAGAGGCTGAAAGTTGATCTGACTTTAAAGACATTTTTGGAAGGAGTCTCGTTTTCAAATGTATGATGCAGATAGGTGTGTAGGGAAACACAGGTAAGCAAATCTCTGTCTACACAGGCAGAGGAAATGTGAATGGTTCTGGGTTTAAATTGCTTTGGGTTTCAATTTTGAGCTTCATCCCCAAGCTTTTCTGTGAGTTTAGACAGTTTGCTTTGACATGGAACTTCACAAGCACTGAGTTATCTGCTTGCCCAAGTTACTCGAGAATTTCAGCTTCTACTGTTTTTCATCTGTACAGAGGGGAAGTAGCACCCCTGTCTTATGGAGTACTGTGAGAGTTTGGGAGCAACTTGGATGCTCCTAGGCATACTTCTTAGGCACTGTATTGGGCTGGCTGGGGAGATGGTAGAGGTCTTTAAGAAAAGATTGAATGTGGCACTTGGTGGCATGGTTTAGCTTATGTCATGGTGTTAGAGCATAGGCTGGGCTTGATGATCTCAGAGGTGTTCTCCTGCCTCTGTGATTCTATGGCAGAGCTGTATGATTACCAAGAACAGTGTTACGTACAAACAGCCCTCGTCAGGGGGAGGAGGGAGAGACAATTGTGAATGTTAAATGCCTTTTTTTTTTCTTTTAAGATGCTTGCAAAAGTAACAAATACAGACCAATATAATAGATGGTGTTAGAGTGAGAACCCAGAAGTATTCAAAGAGTGGCACTTTCTTGGCATTATACTCTGCTGGGGATCCCTCAGAGTCTCATGAAGACACCTACATCTGCACTGTGATGCGATGTCTTTAATTGCTGCTAAGCTGAAGGTCCTGATTTGTCTCTTCTCTTTGTAGGTATTTTTATGGTCCTTTCTCTCCTGTCAATTGTATATGGTGCCTTACGCTGCAACATCCTGGCTATTAAGATTAAGTATGATGATTATGATGTCAGCGTGAAACCAGCCGCCTACCTCTGTATATTCATGTGGAGAAGCTTTGAGATTGCTACACGGGTTACAGTGTTGGTCCTTTTCAGTTCCGTGCTCCAAATCTGGATTCTGCCTGTTGTGCTAGTGAATTTCTTTGGATTTTTCTTCTACCCATGGATTCTCTTCTGGCAAAGCAAGTCCCTGTTTCCGGAGAACATAGAGAAGGCATTGAGCAGGGTTGGCACTACCATCGTCTTGTGCCTTCTCACCTTCCTGTACGCTGGCATTAACATGTTCTGCTGGTCTGCAGTGCAGGTGAAGCTCAATGATCCTGACTTAATTAACAAATCCCAAAACTGGTACCGACTGACTGTGTATTACATGCTGCGATTCATCGAGAACGCCTTCCTCCTGCTGATGTGGTACATTTATAAAACAGATATCTACTTGTATGTCTGCGCCCCCTTGTTAGTCTTGCAGCTCCTGATAAGTTACTGCATGGCTATCCTCTTCATGTTGGTGTTCTACCAGTTCTGCCATCCCTGCAAAAAACTTTTCTCGTCCAGTATATCTGAAGGTTTGTTGTCCTGCTTCAAATTCCTCTGCTTTGTTTGCAAGCCTCACAAATCCACCATACTGGCAGACAAGGCAGAGGTGAAATCTTCTGAACGTACCGATGAATCATGGGGCAGTAGCAAGACAATAGATTCTCAAAAGGGGAATCCTCATCAAAGTGTTTCTTCCAATGCCTAGTACAACTGGAAGCGAGTAGGTGCCTTTGGAAGGTGGCAGATCACCTGCTGGAAGCGTTGTGTATCTTGGACGTTGTGTCTTGTGGATGTTTTTTTTTTTTTCCTTCTTGCAGGTGTAGCACTGCATGACAACTGACAAGCATACCTTTGTGGAAAAATTAGTGTAAGGGTACATGTATCTGTGTGTGTTTGCGTAAGGAGAGCAGTCTTTCTTTTTGTTTTTAGACTTCTGTTTCAGAGTTTATCATCATGTGCTCATCTTCAAATCATCCTTCAAAAACTGGCCTGATGCTCATCTTACTCAGGAAGTCTGAGGATGGAAGGAAATGCATTTTATTTCAGATAGGATGTCATTATGGCATGCCACCTTAGCATGGAAACAGACCATAGAACTTCACTGTATAGAGACTGTAGCTGTGGTCTGCTTTGATCAAACTGCAGGCTTTTTTCCTACTCTAATCAGTGTAGTAAAATAATACTCTCTGTGGTATAAGAATTGGACTTCTACAATGCACTGTAGCCTAGGTTGCCAAGAAACTGCCAATTAGCCACTGTTAATAGTGAACTGCGACTGTTACTGAGGACGGAGGGGTTGGTTATTGGCTTTGCACTGTTTTATCCTTCACATTTGCTGCTTGTTAGTAAGGGAATTAAATGTAACACATGAATTGTGATGTTCTGTGATAGCTCATTTTGCTGACATTATCATTTATCTGATAATTTGTGGTGTTCTGGTGTTAGGATGGTGTTCACTTTATGTAACTTTAAATATCTAGAAGTTAGGCAGATAGCGTGAACTAGTCATGTAGGTGCTCTCCAGAGGATATCTCCAGGGATAATTCAACCCATCTTTAAATGTCCTCTAAGACACACAATAAGAATCATTCTCTGGAGGCCTATTACTCAGTGTTAACCAGAAGCCTTGACAATTAGTTTTGACTATCTGTCTCTCTTTTAGATGGATGAAGAGATGAACACTACCTTTAATGTCAGGGAGCTGAAACCATACCAAGCAGGCAATTCAGTGACTTGTTGCGGGGGGATAGAAGACACTGAGTCCTTTTTGAGGCTGTGATATGTTACGATTAGTTTTATAGAAGCAGTTAAACCCCCTCTGACTTCTTTACCTCAGAAGTATCACAGGCTTGAAATCTGAAAGAGGAAATGGAAGTGGTAGACTTTTTCTTCTATGCACTATATCGTCACAAATAAGTGTTTCTTTGTTTTCTAAGTTACTGAGAAAGTTTTAGAAGGTGAACACTCAAGGATTTAGTGGAAATACACAAACCCAACTGTATTTGCAAAAATTAAATGAAAGCTTTTTGCACTTTCTTTGCTTAGCACGTTGTGTTTATTTTGAGTATTACACATTGTGGGTGCTAGTAGAAACAAGGAATTTGTGACCCAAAACACCTGCTAGTGTCCTAAGCTTAGCCTCCATCCTGTCGTTATGGAGGGCGTGATGTTCTTCAGTAGGGAAGACATCAGCATCATGGTATTAGCACAATTTGCCATTGTTACAAAATGAAATGGAAGAGTCTAAGGGCCCCAGGCAGGTATCCATTAGTGAACACCTATAAATCACTTGCCCTATAGCAATCAAGGGCTTCTGTGCTTGAGCTACTGTCTTAATAGACCGTGCAACACTGTTCTTTCCAGGGTGCAACAGCAAACGAGCAGGTGCCTCTTCAAGCAAGAAAACAAAGGAAAAAAAAAAAGACAAATGAAAGGGAAAATGTACTAATGGGAGATCTAAAACTAAAAAACCCACAAATTTTCTGTGGTCTCATCACTCATTCACAAGAAATTCCATTGTACTGGAAAACTAAATGCAGTTTTAGCACATGTAAGACCATATTTGTATAGGGAAAAAATCGGCAAAGGATTTGTGTGTGATTTGGCAGACTGTCCCTGCCAGGCAGCAAAGGTCTCAGTGAAGTGAGATTATGTCCCAGAATGAAAAAAAAAAAAAAAAGAAATATTGGAGGTTGCTGTAATTAGCAGTTGAAAGCTCTGATTTTGATTCTAGGTGAACACAGCTCTCTAAGCTGTGGCAGAAAACTATGCGGGAGAAGGATTTCTAAATCCAAGTGAGAAAGAACTGAGGTTATCTCCTGCCTATTGCTACTCCCATGAAATTATGAGCAATGGAAATAGCAGAGTAATGTTAAGCCATCAGACTTATGTTAAAATGTCATAAAAGCAAGAAAGAGAATGAATAAATAATATCATGGAACTTGTATACCACAATCTAGTGCACTCATTTTCATTTAATTTTTAACAGTAGTTTCTGTGGAAGTGCTGAAAGTGTTTTACAGAAGGGAAGTAGTATGAAGTGCTGTAAACAGGCTTCAGTAGCTGTTAATCCAATAGTAATTAAACCTGGAAGAAAGTCATCCCAGTTCAAAGCTTAGGCAGTGTGTTATTTGTGTCTTTGTTTTCCAAAGAAATGGATGGATGTCTCTGACATTCCTCTTTCCCCCCCCCCCCCTACTGATAGTAATGAAAACCAGAAGTCCTTGGTAAAACCTGGACTGAGCCAGAGGTTGCATCTGTCAGGTGTCTGCTAATTGAACTGGGTCACCTTATCACCCTCATGCTGAGTGACTTTGTCACCCTTATGCTGAGTGGGAGGGAGAAAAAAATCAGCAAGGAACTACACTCCTTTGTATTTTATAAGACAAAATGCAGCAAAATAAAGTAATGCAGACCTCTGTAGTTAGGGTGTAGGCACTAGGGTGTTCACCCTGGATAGCTGTTCCCTGTGCATGAAGTGGGATACTGGAATGCATCTATGTCTGTGTAGTTATATTGAAGCCATTTCTTTCACTGCTGTATCTCAGACACTAGAAAACCCAGCAGCCAACAGATAGAGCATGCTGCAGATTTGGCAGATCTGGGGTCGCAGATCTGGGGTCACAGATCCTTCTCTGAAGTGATGGCTTTTGGGAGTGTGTGCATGCTCCCAGGCTGCTTCCCTCTACAATATCATAACATACTGACAGTCAAGTCACAGATCCCAATCTAGCCACTGTGTAAATGCAATACAAAGACACTCATTTTCAAAAACTGTTTTTTTTTTTCTGAATCAAAGATAAGAGACAGATGATAGATAGGGAGCAGTAGTGAAATCCTAGTTTGCTTCTCTTTAACAGTAGAAGGCTTGGGATGAGTCAAGTGTGTTATATTTTCAAGTTTATCATGGAGCGTACAACTGCCAAAGTCAGCAGTGAGTCATGTGAGTGGGAGCTGGAGGGCAAGAGTGAGGAAGTGGCATTCTTAGTTAGAAGAGGGAGCTGCTGCCTACAGCCTGTAGGCCATGGCAGCCACTGAGCTGAGACTGCTGGTATTCCACCTAAGTTTCACATCAGTGACTTCCACTCTTGTTTCTAATTTGTTGTCACCTGAAGTATTTCCCCACCAAAGGGCTGATTTCTGAATGGTAAATTAGCATTTAACACCAAATGTAAACTTAACATTTAGGGACAGTTGGCTTGTTTTCTTCCTCAGCTTTTACAGGTCTGTTAGAACAATTTCAGAGATTTCCTGGTGTCTTTAGAAGTCCTGCATGGAGCCTAATGAATGACAATGTGCCCCAATAGACATTTAAGGAAAATCTGCCTCCTGGTTTACCATTGCCCATCACTCTGCAGGATGCCTGGATGACATGGGTCAGAAACTTTCCCATTTGAAATTTACCAGACTAGCGCAGACAGCTTGGAAGTAAGATGAAGCTATATTTACAGCATGGCAAAATTTACAAGCATATATACAGGAGATAGTTACAAGTATTTACAATTATATACAAAGTAGATACAATACAGAAATCCAAACTCCCTCTGAGACAAAGTAAACTTCCCAGAAGGGGCTCAAAGCTCCCCCCCTCTTTCTCTCTCTGATTTCTGGGACAGACAAACAAAAACAAAAGCCAGCAAAGCTTACCTTGTTAGTTGTTAACTGAGATTAGAGGAAAGATACTAGAGCAGTGTTAAGAGGAAGCCATTAGATCCAGCGACACAGACCAGACTGAGCAAGATTGTTTATATTTTGGCTTTTTATCTCTCTTAGCAAACCAATGAATAATACAGACTTCATCGTTATTTTCTTTTCACAACCAATGATCTAATTTCTCTCATTAAAATGTTCCAATTAGCCTCAAACCAGCACACTGGAGGAGCAGAATGACAAGTTCTTTCCCCGTACAAAAGCACAGGAGATTCACTGTCAGTGCAGGGACTGCTGCAAAGAGCAGCAGAGACCCACAGAGATCGTGGAATCATTAGGGTTGGGAAAGAACTCTAAGATCATCAATCCCAACTGTCAACCGAACACTGCCATGACCACTAAACTGTGTCCTGAAGTGCCACATTGTGATGGGTTGAAATTACCGCTGAATAAATTTACCAGACCAGCTCAGACAGCTTAGAAGCAAAGGAAGCTATACATTTACAGCCAGCTAAAATTTGCAAGCATATAATATAATGCATATGTACAAAAATATATTTACAATTTAGAAATAACCCAAGGATCCTCACAGGGTGCCCCCTGAACTGTTCATCAACCACCAACAGCCACCTTCTTCTCCTCCCCGCAGTGAGAAAACCGAGAAGGCTGCAACTGTTATTACTCAGCCAAGGTTAGTGCAGAAATCAGTGTGGAGGAGTTAAGGAGCAAATAGAGCAGAAGGCAGAAAGATGAAGAAGAAGAAAAATAGTTTATACAGCAAATTATACGCTAGTCCGGCAAACGAATGAAATTATATAGATTTATCTTGTTGTTCTCCTGCATCTGATACAATTCTTTGTTTAAAATTTTGAATTAAACTAGAGCGTTAACTCTGAAACTGCCACACACATCTATACATTTTTTTTGAGCACCTCCAGGAACAGTGACTCCCATCACTTCCTGGGGCAGCTTGTTCCAGTGCCTCACCACTCTTCCAGTAAAGAAACTTTTTCTAGTATCCAATCTAAACCTTGCCTGGAACAATGCCCATTTCTTCTTGCCCTATTCCTACATCCTTGAAAGAAGTGAGAGGTCTTTTCCAAGTGGAAAAATTCTGTGATTCTGTAAGAGCTAAGTAGCACCAACCTCACTACAACCTGCTTTCAAATAGTTGTATAGAGCAGTAAGTTCTCCCCTTGCTAGAGGGAAGGGATGTCCTGAGCTGCATCAAGAGAAGCATGGCCAGCAGGGCAAGGGAGGAGATTCTCCCCCTTTATTCTGCTCTTGTGAGACCCCACCTGTAGTACTGTGTACAGTTCTAGAGCACTCAACACAAGGACATGGAACTGTTAGAGCGAGTCCAGAGGAGGGCCATGAAGATGATGAGGACAACCTACAAGAGTTGGGGCTCTTCAGCCTGGAGGATTGAAGGCTTGCAGGAAACCTTTAAGTAGCCTTCCAGTATCTGAAGGGGGCCTACAAGAGGGCCGGGGAGGGACTATTTACAAGGTCTTGTAATGACAAGACAAGGGGTAATAGGTTTAAATTGGAAGAGGGGAAATTTAAACTGGATGTTAGGAAGAAGTTCTTTACAGTGAGGGTGGTGAGGCACTGGCACAGGTTGCCCAAGGAAGTTGTGGCTGCTCCCTCCCTGGAGGTGTTCAAGGCCAGGTTGGATGAGGCCTTGAGCGACCTGTACTAGTGAGAGGTGTCCCTGCCTTGGTGGAGGGTTGGAACTAGATTGGGTTTGACGTCCCTTCCAACCTAAACCATTCTATGATTCTTCTGGAGACTAAACGAATCCAGCTCCCTTAGCTGCTCCTCATAATGCCTCACCTAGACCACCAACACTCTCTGAGCAGATGTGTCCCCTGATGTGTTTTTAAATGAACTCTTTGCACAGCCCACTCTTCATTGTGAGCTACTGAAGCACAAGTGTAGCAGGCTGTGAGGCACCTCTCATTGTGAAAGTGGTGATGCAAATGACTGTCAGGAGTAATATAGCTTTAGTGGATCCTACTTGGAATCATGGAGCTGATACAATGGATCTCTGGAGGTCCTTCTCCAGAAGGTGATTGTGAGCTGCCAGTTGAATTTGATAGCACAGCAGTAGAAGAGAGACAGAACAATAGGAAAGAAATATTTAACAGGAATGAAACAGAAAAGGGGACATGGGGGCAGGGGTCTCAGCTCTGGATGCTGTGCCTGAGCCTGTCCGTGCTGCCCAGTAGGTGGCATTGCTGAGCCACCTTGCCACCTGCCCAGCACCTAAGGCCTCCAGGCAGTCAGCATCTGGTGACCCACCAGCTTCTTTTGAGCTGCAGCTCATCTAGCAGAGTTTCAGTTTGTTGGGCTGAAAGGATTCTAGGCCACGCACAGTAAGAGCACAGGAGAAAATTGCCCTCCTTCTTATGTCTTTTGAGATGTTTAAGAGGGACAGGGATCTGCTCAAGAGACTCCAATGGAGGGCTATGAGGATGATTAGGGAACTGGAGCACTGCCTGGTGAGGAGAGGCTGAAGGACCTGGGGTCTTTAGTCTGGAGAAGAGAAGACTGAGAGGGGATTTAATAAATGTTGATAAATATCCAGGGGCTAAGTGTCGGGGGCGGGGCGGGGAGGGGCAGGCACAGGCTCTTCTCACTTGCTCCCTCTGACAGGACAAGGAGCCATGGATATAAGCTACAGTTCCACCTCAACACAAAGGGGAACTTCTTTACTGTAAGGGTGACAGAGCACTGGAACAGACTCCCCAGAGAGGCTGTGGAGTCTCCTTCTCTGGAGACTTTCAAGGCCTGTCTGGATGCGTTCCTGTGTGACCTGAGCTAGATTATGACAAGGGGGTTGGACTTGATGATCTTTTCGAGTCCCTTCCAACTCCTAACATCCTGCGATCCTGTGATGTTTTCCTGAGTGGAAAACTGCTGGTCAGAAGCTTCTGGTGAAGTCTCACTCTCCAGGCAGAGAGGTGTTACCCCAGGCTGTGCTACCACAGGCATGTGAAAAGATAGTGGATCTGAAATCATGGGAAGAGAAACCCAGCTACACAGGGAGAAGCAAATAGATGGTCACTGTGTTCCAGTCCCTGAGCCAGAATAGCAGATCACAAAGCTTGGTACCCTGCCAAAAAGCTGCAGCCTCCCTCTCCCTCAGTCCCACATGAAGGCAGGTTATTTTACATGGGATTTTATGCTATCCCAACTTTACTCCAGCTCTACCTGGAAACAACTGCCAGCTTAATGGAATAAAATTTCTATCTGTGCTTGGGGTATGCCACTGGTGGTGGCTTTTCCTTCCAGTAACACAGCAGCATGCAACCATTGTGACCTGTTTTGTGATGGGGCTGCTTGACTTCAAGCCAGGACTGATGTAGCAACTGGATCGGACATGAATTTTATGAATACAGCACGTGGCTCTCCCATGATCATTGCAAAAGGCAATGTGAGGAAGTACTGGAGCAGGGAACTACACTGTTACAGTGTGAAACAAAGACATGGAAGGATCTGCCACTCAGTACTGGAGTCTCACGGATACTTTTTTTCTTTCTTGCATCTCTCAGTTTTTCTTCCCTTGTCTTAACATGAAATCTTTTATTTTGTATACAAACCAGGAACAGCAGAAGTTTCAGACTAAGTCATTCCCTTGAGTGAAGGCAGCTTTCCAACTCGACAGCTTCAGGCTGTGTATGAAAGCACTCCCTTCAGGAAAGGCAGCTTGACAATTCCCTTGTCTGCTTCTTCCTCTTTGGTGTAGAATCAAGGGAAGGTTGGTAAACAAGGATTGCACAGCATTCAAAATAAAGATTTAGGTCTACCAGGAAAAAAAAAATAGTAAGGCTAATTGAGATCTCTCCTCAGCTTTTCTCCTGCTATACACAAAAGAGCAAAAGAGCTCAACAGCTTCAACTCAGCAACATCCTCAGCAATTTAGGAGCTAGGTCTCTTCTTCAAATCACTCCCTCTTTGGGGTTTATACATGCGGAACGTTACATTGTCCCTTTTAGGAGGCAGGCATTAAACATCTACACCTATTGCAGCTCCTAGGGAAGTAAGTGGTGGAATCACCATCCCTGTAAATCTTTAATAGACGTGTAGATGTGATGCTGATGGACATGGTTTAGTGGTGACCTGGTAGTGCTGGGTTAACTTGGATTAGATGATCTGAAAGGCCTCTTCCAACCAAACTGATTCTAACTGTCTGTAACTAAATTTGTGCAGGAATACAGAGGACACTATTGTGCTGAGCAGGGGAGGAGCTAGACTAATTCTTAAGCAAGTAAGTAAAATTGCTGCAAGGAAATAAAAGAACCCTGAGACCTGAATGCTATTGCAAACTGTCATGCTGCAACAGGATCACTGTTCACTGAGCTTTTCAGTGCAAAGAGGGATGAAAAATGTGCATAATCATCTAGTTAGAAAGAAATCTTAGAAATAGAATGGGATAGTGTTTAGTTTTTTCCACACTCCAGTTTTACATGCTCCTATGTAATTAATACACAGCTACCAATGTTGCCTTTTTGTGTACAGGATGTGTTTTTCAAATTAGACCAAAGTACAGACCATACAAGTCTTTGTAATGTAATAGCAAAGATGTTTCACTAATTCAATCAAGGGTGACGCATGGGTGCTTTTGGTACCAGTTCTACCCACACCTATCACTCGTAGCAACCAGTTAAAGCTTGCTGTGCACTCTCCCGTCGCTTTTGAAATTAATAGAAAAGCTTGCAAACAGCAGGCAGCACCAGAGCACACTATCTATGGGAGAGTCCAGCACCTCTGGCCTCCCTTTTGAGTTCAGGCATGTGATAACTGCTGGGTTGGAAGCAGCTGAAATATACTCTGTTTCATGACCTGTATTCAGGCTGTTAAGAGGACACCAGACTTTGCGACTGCTATGACTGATCTAAGATCAATCTCTTTTGGGTTTGTGGCCTGCCAGAAGCCCCTCAAGCCAGTAAATCTGTTTTCCACTGGCTCTGGTGCCTGGGGAGCTTCCGAGCAAAGCAGGGCTGCCAAAGCTCAGAATATCCTGAGTACCAATGCTTGCTCACCCCAGAGAAGCTGTAGGAGAACAGGCCAGTCTTCACAGCGAGAATAGACACCCAGAAATCAAAACTGCTCTGATCCTTCCTTTCCTCAACCACTGTTTAGCTGCCAAAGGCTAAGGGGATCAGGCCCTCTGTTGACATTCTTGGGATTGTGATCAATGTGACTGATAGCAGATCACAGCCTGGCCTGTCACAGAGCCTGGCAAATGAAGCTGCTGCAAACTCCACTTAAGCTTTGAAGACTTCATTTAGGTTTTCAGTTCCTGAAGCTTTGGAGGCTTGTGTGAGGGAAGATGATTAAAACACCACCAGTCCTGCTTAAGCAAGGAAGGACTGCTCTTCGTAGAATCATAGAAAGGTAAGGTTGGAAGGGACCTCAAGGATCATCTAGTTCCAACCCCCTGCCATAGACAGGGACACCTCCCACTAGTACAGGTTACTCAAGTCCTCATCCAACCTGGCCTTGAACACTTCTAGGGAGGGAGCAGCCACAATCTCCCTGGGCAACCTATTCCAGTTCATCCCTGAGCTATGTTTTGGCCCTTACATCTGTACATCACTAGAGGGAATAATAATGTGGAAATCACCTCTGTCATCCAGATAGCTATGTTTGGCTATGTGTTTCAGAAAAATGCAGAAATACATGAAGAGGGGTTTTGTAATTTTGTGATCTTATGGAGGCCATATTCCAGGAAAAACATTATGAGGGCAGTAGCACGCTGGAAGTAGAGGTAGGAAGAGAGCTGCTAACCAGCACATAGGAATTTTACCCCTTTACATTGTGACCAAATGTCTCATCACTGCCAACATCGGACCCTAAGAAAGCAAGTTTCTACATGAGTGCAGAGTAAGGTAAACTGTGTCACTTTTCTGGTGGATGTGAGTCACACAGGTTTTATCTCACCTCTTCAGCTCTTGCCCTTATTAGTGGTTCACTAATTTGAGCAATTTTCCATATCTTTCTCTCTAATCACAAAAGCAAAATGCCTTCCCCCTCTCCTCGTTTTTTTTGGTTTTTTTCCCCCCTTATATAGTGACATGGTTCCTGGGCCTGGGGACTCCCAGAGTGCAAAATATGAAAAAGAGCCTGTCTAGTGAGACTTGTTATCAGTTTTTGCCCAAACAGAGAAGAAGTAGCAAGGCTTACATGCACCAGACAAGAGGAGCATTGGATTACTTTTGGAAGCTTCTGTGGACATTGAATTACTGTAAGATAAAGAATTCTAGTGATTATTTATGAAAGAGGATCAGCAGGAATGGTGACTCAGACCTGGGGTGATAAAAAAGAAATATATTGGAAGAGATAACTCTTCTGTGGATTTTTTATTACATTTCCACATTGAAAGCTATGTAAAAATGACTTTTTTTAGCAGAAAACCTGTCCAGTTCTTTATTTTATCCTCTGTATGACAAGGAAAAAAATACTCATCAGTTTATATGCATTTGAATTATGAAAAGTTATACGTAAAGATGATAGAAATGTGTCTGAAACAGAACCGTGAACATGATTCAATGGTTAACTTATTTCCTAAATGAATGAGAAAGGAAACAGGTTGCTGCAAGCTTCTGCTCTCACTTCCTTATGAGAGAAGACATAGACGCTGTCCCAGAAAGAAGCAGGCCCTTGTGCACGCTCGTCTCAGGCAGTCATGGGTAACTGGGTGGAGAATGAAGGACTGTCCATTTTCGTCGTTGTAAGTACAATCTTTATTGTGTTTTGTGTCCAGTAAAAAGTTACTCAGAAAGTTCTGCAAAGTAGTTCTGGCTGTGCAAAGTGAATGATTCATCTGATCATGGTGAAACTAGGGCAGCAAGTGCAGTGGAATGCTTCAAGAGAATCATGTTTTTAAGGAGCTTTGTCCAGTATCTTGCTTGCTGTAGACATCCTTGTTGACTGATAAATGATCATATGTTAACTCTGATTTGCTTTCTTAGAAATATTGGAGTAGCTGAGGGTTTTGGATGCAGCAGTGATTTCAGTTGCATCTCACTTAACTAGGTGTGCTTCATCGGAGAGAGCAATTACAACAACCCCTCTTTCTCGCACTTTTGTAAACAAAGTGTGTGTAACTGAATACAGAATGTCTTGGCGGGTATAAAATTTGCGTTAGAGTCAGATTCCAGAATGCAGAGCAGAGGTTTGTGAATCCTTCATTAAAACAATTAGTATTTGCATTGAGTTTGTACACAGCTTGCACAGAGTGGCTGGGAAAGTACATTAAATTAATGCTGAGCAAGATTTAAAAGTACCAAAAATCCCAGTCACATTTTAAAATGCTAGGGAGTAAAGCAGTGCAGTCTTCCTTGAAGAAAACCTACAGAGAAGTTAATATTTCAATATTTTATTTTTCTTTTTTTTTTCATTTCACAATGTGATACAAGAGCTATAGGTGTGCCATTATATATATGTGTACATATATATGTACATACATATGTATATATAAACCACAATACATGTAACACCAAAATGTACTATTAGTTAAGGTATCATTGCCAAGTATGGTTAGAAGATGTAAATGCTTGAAAGGAAAATAAGACATAGAATTTATATATTTGTGCTCACCAAAGTGTAAATATTTATTCAAAAAGTATTTCTGCTGGTATGAACAATTAATGGATATTACATTGTAGATGTGTAATGCTAGTTTAGGAGCATAGCCTGGCACTTCAGTGCTTCAAAAAGCAGCACCTGTGTTTGCTGTTACCTTCAGTGACTTGGGGAAGTTGAAACTGCCGAGAGGTGAATTCTGGCTTCTTTTTCTCTTCCACCAGAACTGAAATATTAAAAAGAATTTTGAAAGAGGAATAAGGCATATTTTTTCAAAGCCTCAAAGCTATAACAAGGTCAACTAACAGGGAAAAATACTAATGAAGTCACTGATAAGAAACCAGTTAAAAGGACAGTTCACTTGAAGCCTTACCAAAGTGTTCTGCATTGCCCTCTCCAGCTTTACTGCACATTGACTAGGTTGTCCAGCCCCTGAAAGAAACAGGACATACACAATTTCTACTGATGTACCTCAACAAGAGAGAAACATGGCAGCCTTAACCCCAGTCTGTGTTGCCCCACTGGCCCTAGCTAAGAGCATGGATGGCTGCTAACTGTTCCACTCAACCCAAGAAGCTGGAGAATATCATAGGGTTTTTCAAAGCATCTGTGTTCCCTATGGGTCAGCACCAAGAATAGCTGAGAGATCATCAAGGATTATGCCTAACTTCTCATTTTTCTGGGCATGCTGTCAGGCTACCGTACATGGGAGTGGCACACTCTCACTTTAAATATGTCTCTTAAGCATTTAATCCTGAGATGAGCTTTGTTTTTAATGAGGATTTGGGAATTTCCCATACACTGCCTTACCATGATGGAAATCCCTTTATTTCCCTGCATTTATGCCATAACAATAAGACATTTTCAAGACTTAAACTAATTCCAAGTTTTTTAGATTGTCAGCTGGGCCAAAAGACCAGCAAAACATATGGATTAGGAAGGGTGAGGCACTACAATGTCACAGGTTATAACATCCTTAACTTATAAAGAGAGGCTGGGTTTTCTCCCAGTTCTAAGACTTTCTCTCCTCTGTTTTCATGCACCACTTAGTAACTGTACTTGGACTGAGAGCACACTGATACAGATTGGTTTCACTATGGGATGTGAAATCAGTTAATCGGCATAAGGAGGGGAGATGCCCAGATTCACTATGAACAATTTGGCCTGATGGGCTTTGAGAAGTAGCTTTGAGAAGGGCTAATAACATCTCTTTGCCTAAAGAAATCGGCACCATAGGATGTGCAGTTGTGAGAGAATACCACAGCAGAGCTATGAAGAAGCCCTGTTTTGGATAGCTTAGACACTGTCAAAGTGCCTCTGCTAAATATTTCATTCTGGCTGATTTCAGATCTTCAGCACCTGCTACTCAGTTAGGCTATATGTGTAATTTAGACCATTCATATCTAGATCTCAAGCTTCTTTTTCCTTTGCCACAGCTGTTAAGTCTTCCTCTTACATAGTTTAATATGTTTGAGAAACTGCCATTTGGAAGAGACCTTTTCCTTTAATGATGTTTAGAGATTCATCTTGACTCACAGAGTTAGCTAAATGCCCATAATATGATGGTTCTTATACAATCATGTCCAAATGCCTGTGCAAAAGTTTCATCTATTAATTGCTCTGTTTTGGTTTATTAGCACTCCTGTGTGCACATCAGACACCATTCCTACCAGAAAAATTTCTATTGCCCCTGCTGAACCCTTCATACCCTACAGTACACCTCTCTGTGAAAACAAGAGCACAATGAGCTGGTTGGCCTTTATCTGAACCGTGCATGAATTCTGATGTGTGATCTCTGCAAACAAACTACCAACTTCCTGTTCCATTTCTTTCAGCTCGTGTGGCTGGGCTTAAACGTCTTCCTCTTCTGGTGGTATTACCTTGCCTATGATATCCCACCAAAATTCTTCTACACCAGAGTACTCCTTGGCGTGAGTAAAGCCCTTGTATTATCTTGGTTATCATGGCACAGACAGAGTACACAACACTTTTTTCCTTAGTACATTAAGTGGCTGAAGCAGCAGGTTCATACAGGAGTTAAAAGCCACATGCAAGCAAATAACTGAATGCTGACAGATGTTCAATGCTTCTGAATAGAAAGCTGCTTGCAAAGCAGAGAGATCCTATTCTAAAGATGTTTTCAGGTAACTATTATGCTCCTAGTAATTAAAGTAAGTGTGAAATGTGCCTGCTTAATTAAGCAAAAGATGAATAGTATATTGTCATTGAGCCGTTGTGCAATCATTTCCCCCTGTAATTGTTTTTCATAACATGAATAGTTTACAAAGCTGTTGAATCTGAAAAACAATCATCATTCACATACTCATCAAGTGTGTGAACTGTAATCAAGTAGTAAAGTGATTCTGAACCCTGGGCTATTCAACATAATCCAACTGGTTAATGCAACATTAAGTGTTCCACTACAGACTTGCTTCCAAAGCAAAGACAGAGAAAATTAATTTGTCTATATATTTTAAAGGGCTGGTCAGACATAAAAATCAGTCTAAGCTTCAAATTACAGAACACAGCATTTTGCAAAGGGTTTGCAAAGACATGGTTTAATTCAACAAGACATGAAATCCCATTTTGCATAGAGCTTCCCATCTATGGATCAAATTCTATCCTTTGCAATCATAGTGCAGATGCTTTTGAGGTCACAGAGACCTGTGCTTGGACAACTAGAGCTCAGCCTAACGTCCCACAGTCAGTAACTGTGATTTGAAACCTATTTTTGCCTTCCCTTTATTGTGCTTGGAGTAATGTGTTTGTTATCCACTTCTTTAAAACAGTCCTTGTTCAAAGCTCTGAAATCATTCAAGATGTGAACAGCAATATTAAGGGAACATAATCCTAAAAGATGAGAGAAGAAATTTCCCTATGCTCCCTTCACTTAAAACAGAGGACATAAAATGTTTTTTTTCCATGGGCTGTCCTTCTGTCTACCATAACCCCCGAGCCAACTGAAACCACAGCAGTGACACTTTCTTTACAACGCTGGGGCAGATTACTAATGGCTTAGCCTTGTATCTGTGCTTGGCAATTGATTGGCAGATATGATGATGACCACTGTGTACAACGATGTTTCATCAATACTGGTGCCTATCTGAAGGAATGTGTTCTGCCTGCATATGTACCTCTGACTTGGCCAGAGCATGACTACTCAGAAATGTGAACATTATTAAGTATCCCAGGTTGCCCAGGGAAGTGGTTGAGATCCCATCCCTGGAGATATCCAATGTGAAGCTCAACAGGGCTCTGGACAACCTGATCTAGTTCAGGATGTCCCTGCTGACTGCAGGGGTGGGTGGACTAGATGACCTCTGGAGGTCCCGTCCAACCCAGACCATTCTACGATTCTATGATCTTTAGATCTCACACTGATGAAAAGTTGTGATACAATGCATGAATAAAATCTGTGCCTGGATAATGTCTCAAGTAAGGTGTTTAATAACAGCATCTCTCCAATTACAGCGTGCTTTGGCTCTGGCAAGGGCCCCTGCAGCTTGTCTGAATTTCAACTGCATGCTGATTCTGCTGCCAGTATGTCGAAACTTGCTCTCCTTCCTCAGAGGATCAAGTGCGGTAAGATGAGGAAAGAATTTCAAAATTTATGAAAGGCAACCTAAGCAGCCTTGCAAATATACCAAACAACTTCATCCAAGTTCCCCAAAAATACTTGGGGGATGTCCTTTTTTAAGAAGTAGATAAGCCTGGAGTTTCGATATGGGCAAGGCTGAGATCTATATGCCAAGGGGGTATCTAGAACTCTGTTCAAAGATGTAGCTTTGAATTAGCCTCCTTCCAGTCTTCCCTTTTTTTCTTGCCTCCTGGGCACCATACAGCCCCAGGTGCAAAGTCCATCTTCCAGCTGGTAGCAGTCACAGGTCATACTTACACGTTTGTCTTTGTCATTGTGTTGACAACAAGGGTGTTGACCCATTTATAACCTAACATCCTGCCCTATGTCTTCTGTCTTTGCATGTTCAGTTCTTAAGGTAAATGTAGTCTTCTGCAGGCTTTTGAGATGGGATTGATTTTTTTTCAGCTGGTTCATAAATTTTATTCCTACTTGTCTGAGCTGCATTTCCATCTCAAGATGAAATAGTTCACAAGCCTTTTGACCATTTCTAGTTCCCAAATATTATATGCAGCACTGAGGAACCCCCTGCTGAGAAAAGGAAAACTGATTCTAAGTGACAGATGGAGAGGTGCCCATGGAGGTGATTGGGGCCCCATCCCTGGAGATATTCAAAGTGAGGCTCCACAGGGCTCTGAGCAACCTGATCTAGTTGAGGATGCCCCTGATTGCAAGGGGTGTTGGACCAGATGACTTTTGCAGGTCCCTTCCAACCCAGGCCATTGTATGATTCTGTGGAGAGGCTGCACTGACTGTACCATACACTGGAAATCCAGATCTCTGGCTGTTAAAACAGAAAAATAATGCTGATTGCATGCCAGGGTGTAATGAAAAAGCAAATTTCTCCCCAAGCTCATGAACTGTTCTTCTGAATATGTAATGAATTTTCCTTTCTTTCTACCCTCTTTAATATGTACATGGTCAACAAAACTAGTTAACAGAAGTTGGTTCTCATCTGTAAATATGGTATAATTCTTTCACATAAATGAGACAGCCTGTGGGGGCTGACAAAACAGAGTAAACAATAAAAATGATGCAGTCCTTTAGAGGTCTTTTGTAAGTGAAGAGAGTGAGATACAAAGTAAAAAGGAAATAATCAGAAACAACCCAGGCTGTGCCTTTGTCTAGTCCATATATCCTGACAATTAGTGTGGCTCAATAAGTGGCTCAAGTGAGAAGCCTGCAGAGAGCTACATCTCCATTTCTGCTGCCTGTCTGCAGTTTGCTATCTTGTTGATGGTGCAAAGCTGTATGAGGAAGTGAAGAACTCTGAGGATAAGCAAGGAGGTGAGGGAGAGGCATAAAGTAGGACTCTTAGACAGCTGAATTTTGTTTAAGTTCAGTTGCTGTTCTCAATAAAGCAGGAATTACCTCAGGAAGGAGGTAATTTTATATCTAAGGCAAAAGATGCACAGCCAGTGTACCAGTGGCAGTGTCAGGACTGTGGTGGCTTTAGCACAGGGATGTAACAGCTTATGCCTGTCCTGTTACTGTCTCTGATTAGCTATGCTCTGCAAGTGTGAGGATCTCTTAAGAGAAATAAGGATCTTAAAATGTCACATAACCTACTGAAAGGGTAGTGACCTTTCCAACAGAAATGTCATTGGGTTTCAGGAGAGCGGAGAATTGCTCAAACCCACATTCAGTAAGGATGTGCTGGAAAGTCTTGCCCTTCACATCCTACCACCCAGAAATCAAACACTACAAAGTTGTTTGCTATTAACTGAAAGAACAGCTGTGTTGTCTTTTCATGCCCTTTCTTGCTGCATTTATCACTGTTGTTCAAGAGCCTCGCCACTGAATGCAGCTACAGCATTTTGCCATTGATTGGCCTTCAGCTTCTTAAACTGAAAGATAAGGTGCAAGGTGGTCAAGCAGAGTTGGCACTTGCCCTCTGTGCTACAGTTTATTCTACAATCTTTTAATTATGTCTTGAGATACACGCTACTGAGAAGGCCAAATTGCTCCTGGCTGTTGTTACAGTTTACTGAAGTCATGGCAATAGCCCCAGAGCATTATAGTTTGCCCTTTAATCAATGCTGGAGAATAACTGAAGGAGAGAACTCTATCCTGCCCAGCTATTTATCTGTGCAATTGATACTTATAAGATATTTAGAAATGGACTGAGATGGAAGAGTAAAGCCACTGCTGGTACACTTCCACTAAGTAAAGAACAAAGCAGAAATTAAACTGTTCTGGTGTTTTGTCATCCCTTCTGCTTCAGTCATTGATAGCTGGGATGATCAGCTTGACCCTTTGGGATGCGAAGATAATTTAGTTCACTCTGCCATCCAGAAAGTTAATATTAAGCAACCATCTGGGAGAATATTTTGGGCTCTTTTCATTTGTTGTGTGAAGCACACACATAGCTCCTCGAAGGAAAGGTTTCTATCAGTTTGCATAGAGTTTTCTTCCTTTTGGCAGTCAGCAAAGGCAATATAAAGATACAATAACAGGATAATCAAGCTTTCTACTGTGTGGAGACAGCAAGTGATAGCTTTACAGGAACTTGGGGTTACAGGAAACCTCCCATTCACCACAACAAAATTCACATGGGGCCTGTTAGGGACCTGGCATCATTTTCAATGCAATTATCATTCTGTTTCTCTTAAGATCCAACCTTTTCATTTCTGTACTACACAGGGTTTTTCTGAGGGGGTTATGTTTTGTTTGCTTGTTTGTTTGCTTGTGGGGGTTTGTTTGTTTGTCTGGTTTTTATTTATTTTTTGTTACTCTTTCGGTAATTCCAGCAACAAGTTGTAAATTAATGTCCGGCAAGTACATCCAGTATTCTGGGGAAGGAATCACTTCATATTTCCATCCATAAACAACCAGCACATTTGGGGTGGAAGCTCTCTGAGACTCTGACTTTACAATCCTTTTATACAGCGAACCACACCAGGATCCTATGCTAGATGGCAACTTGAAACTCTACCAAAGCAGTCACCATGCCATGGCAGACTGTGATCCCTTCTTCTGTTGATAACATGTAACAGATAAGATATATACTTTTGTCATAGTGGATGCTAAGTTATTTCTCATTATCAAATACTTTGTTCCAATGGGTCATGTTAAAACATTCTCTCATATTCCCATATTCAGGAGTATGGGGGAAAATATTAGTATCTATATTTATGATTTTTAGGTTTTTCACTAGCAACACAACCAATTGTTGTGCTCAGGGTCTCAGTTTTTGCCCTTGCATTTAAACCAGTATACAGAGATATCACAAGTAGTCTTCAAACACTTCTTTTCTTCTTCAAACCCAAAGTGCTGCTCTACCCGTGTCAGACGACAGCTGGACAGGAACCTCACCTTTCACAAAATGGTGGCATGGATGATCGCCCTTCATACTGGTTGGTACTTGCTTGCTTCTTTATTTATTGCTTTCTCCTGCATTTTACACACAATCTGGGCAGGAATCAGTTTCATAAGGATATGGATAGGTGACCTGGTTTCATTAACCTAAAGGAGTGTGCATGATCCCTGACAGCTCTGCAGAGGGGAGAGGGCAGGATTCAAAAGCAACCCCCACACCAAGCGGCCCAAATGCCACAAGTCTCATCATCTGCAGCCAATGATGCAGTGGAGGAAGGTGGGGAGCGGGGCCAATCCCACCCCATGGTGCTGCCAGCATGGCTCCAGCAGCTGTCTGAGAAGATAGCAGTCATGAGATGTCACCAAACCTCTTTGGACAGATGTGGAAGCCAGCACAATTCAGCATGTCTCCAGGGAGGTGCACAGGGATCCACCTCTGGCTATGGGTTTGGAAAGTGGGGTTCAGCCGTGGTTGTGTCTGGGTGCTGGGTCCTGGAGCAAGGTCTGGGTCCTACCTGGTTTGTTACTTTTGTGTTGGGATTTGAGGCCTCCAACCTCTGAGTTTCTCCATGGGGAGGAAGAGTGACTGAAGTCTCCATGGGGCTGGCAGTAGTGGGGTGGGCAGTTGCTTTGGCTGTCTATGAAACACCAGCTCCTGGTGTCAGAGCCTGAAAGCTTGTCCTTAGAGCACTACAAGTGAAGCCTACTTAAGCTCCTTAGTCCATTAAGCTCCTTACTCCTTGCCTTTGGCTGGCAGTGAGGAAAAGTGGCTAAGCTGTACTCTAGTCCTCTGGGAGGCTGCAGAGGTGTTATACCAGGGCAAGGTTCTGGCTGTGAATTATTTTTTAAATAATAATAATTTTTTAAAAAAGGGCCCAGGTTGCCCAGGGATGTTGTGGAGGCCCCATCCCTGAAGATACTGAAGGTGAGATTTGACAGGGCCCTGAGCAGCCTGATCTAGTTGGGGATGTCCCAGCTGACTGCAGGGATTGGTTGAACTAGATGACCTTTAAAGGTCCCTTCCAACCCAGTGCATTCTATGATTCTAAGACTTAAATCTGTTTCCAAATATTTTCCTGCAACTGGCAGAGAGCAAAAAACAAGTAAGAAAGATTATTTTTCTCATTATCTGTCATCAACACTTATGACATTGATTAATAAAGGGTGTTTAGCAATGCCCTAAAACCCAGATTACCTGACTTTAATTCTTCTTTAGACTTATTTCTTATCTGTCATGTCTGAAACTAATAGTAGATATGATGAAAGAAAAAGGTATAAAAAACTTGGACAAGACATGGAAATGTTTCCATATTATATCTCTCATTTTGTAAACTAAGAGTTTTCTGAGGTTTTTTCCCTCCCATCAAATTTGTCACTTCCCAATGCAAGCACCTTACAAATCACTATCCTAGAACAGTCTTTATATCAGTAGATTACTTGAGCTGAGCAAGTTCCATTTCTGAGCTGTGGCTGAAATCTCATCACCACTTCGTAGGAAAGGAGCAGGACAATGAAGTTCAGGCAAAGCCACAGAGGTCTGCAGCGTAGGTGGATGGTGGTAGGGTGTTAGATCTGCACCCAGCAGGCCCTCTTTTGAAGGTGAATAAGTATCTGGTAATACAAAAGGGGAAACATTTAGGAAAGCATTGTGCAGCTTAGCCCTGCAGTAATGTGTGGTGGAAGCAGTGTGTAACACCTCAGCTCTACAAGGTTTATGGATACATCCAGCTCAGCAAGAACATTATTAGTGATTATTAGCAATACAGCAGAACAAAACACCAACAGCAAATTGATACCAAAGAGATTTAAATTTGCTACTTGATTCTTGTACAGCAATCTCATAGAATCATAGAATCATAGAATGGTAAGGTTGGAAGGAGACCTCAAGGATCATCTAGTTCCAACCCCCTGCCATAGGCAGGGACACCTCCTACTAGTACAGCTCACTCAAGGCCTCATCCAACCTGGCCTTGAACACCTCCAGGGAGGGAGCAGCCACAACCTCCCTGGGCAACCTGCTCCAGTGTCTCACAATGAATAATATAAGTCATCCCATTCTTCAGTTTCCAGGTATTAGTGTACTACTACTTGAATTGTTGAAAGCCTTGGTTGAACAAAGGCATTGTGGAAACATCCCTTACTTCTTTCCTTCCCCTCCAAAAAAATAAAAGTCATAAGCTCCAGGTGGAAAATCTCTAACAGTAAACCACATCAGTCATCTGAAATTGTGATGAGAGTGGTAGAGGATTTAAGCTGCAGGTGACGAATGTTGCAAAGTTTCAAATGCCATCCTAAACCACTGAGTGATTACCCACTGAGTATCTTGTGCTTAACCCTGGTTATGTCTTTTGTGTCCCTCCCAGCCATTCACACCATTGCACATTTATTCAACGTAGAGTGGAGTGTGCAAGCCCGCGTTGAAGAGGAAGGAACTCTGGCAGCTGCACTTTCTAGCCTTGGTGATAAGCCAGGTGAAAGCTATGTCAACTTCTTTAGAAAAACTATTGGGGTAAGTGACATCGAGCTGTGAGGAGTAATTATGACACTTGGTTGGGTGTTCATACAAGAATATTTGATCAGAATACCTATTTCTGCTGGGCACAATCTGGGTCTAGGGCCATCTTGCAGTATGATTTATTCTTCTATATTTGTCAGGAAATCTTCTATATTATCAGGAAATCATAGAATCATAGAATGGCTTAGGTTGGAAGAGAGTAGAGATCATTCACTCCAACTTCCCCTCCATGGGCAAGGGTGCCTGCCAATTAGACTTGGCTGCTCAAGGCCTCATCCATCCTGGCCTTGAACACCCCTGGGCAGGATGCATCCACAACCTCCCTGGGCAGCTTATTCTAGAGTCTCACCACCCCCATACTAAAGAACTTCTTCCTAAGATCCAGTCTAAACCTACTCTGCTTCCTCTCAAAACTATTCCCCCTTGTCTTATAGCTAGACACCTTTGTGAAAAGTCCTTCTCCAGCCTTCCTGTAGGGTATTGGAAGGCAGCTCTAAGGTTCCCCCCAGAGTCTTTTCTTCTCTAGGCTGAACAACTTCAGGTACCTCAGCCTATCCTCATAGCTGAGGTGTTCCAGGCCTTGGATAATCGTTGTGGCCTTCCTCTGGACTCACTCCTGCAGCTCTGTGCCCTTCTTATGATGAGAACTCCAGAACTGGATGCATTATTTGAGGAGTATTTAAATACTTTCTTTTTTTTTACCAGAGAATTTGAAAGTAGTTTTAAAACATGATGTCAACACAAATACCCTGTAAAGCAGTCTTCTGACTAGAGTAGACATGGCACATAGAAAGGAATACAGAATTTAAGTCAAAAGTTTTGACCTAAAAGCATCTTAAAAGTTTTGGTCTGCTTAAGCTCTGGTTATAAAAACCAAAATTAGGGACCTTCCCCATTCCTCAGAAGCACTGAGAACCCTGTCTGTGTATGAGTTACAAGACCCACAGCTGCACAATGCCACTATAAAAGAAAGTTTTCATTTCACTTCCTAAACATGGATGTAGAATTCCAAGTTTTAGTAGAGGATTCTGCAAATGTTTTCAGCATTCCCATGCTCAAATTGCTGAGCAGCATTAAAATGTTCAGGGTGTGAACCACTGGAAATCCCTTGCTCTCTGCTTCCACTTACTTTAGTAAAGGTAAATCTGCGCTGCAGCAAAACTGGAGTGGGATTTTGGTGTTGTTCACAGGCAAACTCACAAAGCATGACTTAGACTTGCAACAAGGTAAAGGATTTGGCAAGCGAGACAGAGGCTCTGCTTTGCTGCAGCCCTTTCCTCAGACCAATGTGTGTGATTATTTCACAGAATCCTGTGGGAGGCCTCTATGTGGCTTTCACGTACTTGGCTGGTCTCACTGGTGTTGTCATCACGCTGGCCCTCATACTCATCATCACATCATCCACCAAAACCATCCGCAGGTCGTATTTTGAAGTATTTTGGTACACACACCACCTCTTTGTCATCTTCTTTATTGGCCTTGTCATCCATGGTGCTGGGTGAGTATCCACACTTATCACACAATGCATTATAACTACTGTCTCTTAATGTAGAGCTCTCAACACACGAAAGTACAGAGACTTTAAGCAGCAGGGTGGTTTGATGGTGGTAATGGTCCAACAGTATCTGAGAGCCTATACTGATACATGCAACAACCTATTCATGTGCTTCATATGAGACTTAAGCTCACTAATATTCACAGAATCACAGAATGTCAGAGGCTGGAAGGGATCTTGAAAGACCATCCAGTCCAACCCCTCTGCCAGAGTAGGATCACCTAGACCAGATCACACAGGAATGAACCCAGGCAGGTCTTGAATATCTCCAGAGAGGGAGACTCCACAACCTCCCTGGGCAGCCTGTTCCAGTATTCTGTCACCCTCACAGGGAAAAAAATTCCTCTTCATGTTTCCATGAAACTTATGATGCCTCAACTTCCACACATTGCCCCTTGTCCTGTCATTGGGCATCACCAAGCAGAGCCTGGCTCCATCCTCCTGGCACTCACTCTTTACATATTTATAAACATTGACCGTGTCACCTCTCAGTGTCCTCCTCTCCAAGCTGAAGAGCCCCAGACTCATATTCAACTCCTGATATTTTAATTGGAAAGCTCTTTCTCAAGGCTCCTGTTTCTAATTGTTATTTTGCCTTTCTGTCATAAAAAGAATTACATCACACACATTAGAATACAAATTATATATATAAATTATAGTTATTATGTAGAATTTTGTTAGATACATGAAAACTATAATGACACACATTTATCTTTCAGACTTGGATGAACTTCAATATCTGCAGCATTTCAGAAGAGATTAAATGTCAATTTTAGAAAAATTACCTTGAATTCCATTTTATAAAACCACAGAAGTGCTGGGCAAAGAGAGAAAAACAGTTAAAGCATCCAAGCCACATTTCATAGTTCATAATTATGCCATATGGTCCATTTTGAAGGAAATTGTAGGAGCACTAGAAACTGTGCTTTAAAAATGCCTAGAACAAATGAATATTCAAAAACAGTTCCTCTCAGTCCAGTAGTGACAGAGAAGACAAATATGAAACTACAACAGGAAGAACAAAAATAGAAGGCAGATGAGAATTGCCACCAGCATATTTCTCCATTCCAAGTTCCAAAACAAGAAAGTTTGAGCAAAACCTGTTGAAAAAAACCAAGTGGCTCGTGGTTCCTGCAGCAAATATTGTACAATTACTGGCAAAATGTCCAAATTTGCCCCAGTAATTACTACACAATGCTGTCAGAAAGCAAGCATTGCTCTTTCTAGAGGCCACTCAGGAGCAGATACTTCATACGAGTTGAACTTTTATTTACTTCCACTGTTTTATTATGCCATACTGAAAAGGCAAGAATTTGGGCAGCATTGGAGATGAACATGGTTGTCAGAAGTTCAGCTGTCTTTTGGAAGGAGATAAAGACAGAAATATTATTATTTGTAAAGGGAAGGATGCTTTCTGTCTGTGAACTCGGTGCCCTCACTTATTTCGCCTTAAAGGCAAGAAGGACATTTTGAGTTTAGAAAAACTACTATATAGAAAAAAATAGAAGGCTTGTTACACTCAGGGAAGGCATCATGGGTGTGCAAAGATGGATGTTATGGAGCAAGTATGATGCAAGAGTCTCAAAGTGACATGTTGGATAGAGGGGTAGATGTCAGTTTACCACAGAAGCCAAAGACTCTGCCATACACATGTATATATTCCCACATATATATACACACACAGACACAAACCAAACATAAGGGAATTGAAGGGGTAGATTCTTGTCCATTAGGAGCTGTTACAATACTTTCATAGCACTGATGCTTTTTGTTCATGAGCTCTGGGTCACAAACAAATATCCCAAACTGCCCATCAGAGTAGGTGTAAAGAGGAGAGGGTACTGAGATTCAAGTCACTCTGCCTTGGAAGCTAAAGTGAAACTTCGAGCAGCAAAAGAAGTGATGTATAAGGCTAGACTACCAAAAGCTTAGTTACAGCACTGGAAGAGCATCTACACTGAGTAGTAAAAGAAACAGTATTTTCTTTCTCTTATACAAGGTACTGAGATTATCAAACCTTGAATGGAGCACAGGGCAAGACAAAAACCTTCAGACCCACTTTCCCTTAAGCACTGGGGTGAGGAGTGGCAGGAAATGGGCTCCTCCTGTTCCCGTAACTCATCCTGGAGGGCAGCTGAACCCATTGTCACCAGTGGGGAAGTAAACTGTGACTGGTAATATTCCCACATGTTGCAACTCATGATGCTTCTGGGACAGTGTCATTTGTTCCCTTTATTTGTCTGGCAAGATGTTAATCAAACGTTTAATGAAGAAGAGGTTCATTAGAAATATTTATGACCACTGCAATGTTTTAACTTTCAAGATTGTACACAGGCTTTCTAATAATCCTTTGACATATCTGCTACTTAAAGCTAGGCAGACATAGAACTTAGATACCATGGATTTTTTGAAATATANAGAACTGGATGCAGTACTCCAGTAGTTCTGTTAATGGAAACTGAACTAGAAAAGCAGAAAGAGAAGTCACGGGAAGAAGGTATCAACCATATCATACTGGCATAAAACTGAACAGCCCAATGGGAATCAAACAGTTTCTAGGAAAAGTCAGGAGATCTTAATCTGGATTTCTCTACTATGACCCTCATCAATGTATTTTGAGGGGTTCCAGGTTATCCCAGACTCCCTAAAAAAAAGCCTACAAAGACCAATATCCATCCCAGGGGACTAACTGGTTGCCCCCCAGACATGGTAATTATGTTATTGAACCCATAAATCCTGCAAACACTTTCAAAGCAAGCAGCAAGGTCGTGGGCTGCAGTGAATCTGACCTGTTCAGGGCCTAAATGGGAAACAATGCGGGGAGTGCAGAAAATGAGCACTGGGGGGTTTTGGTGGCTTTCTTGTGGTTTGCTTGGGGAGAAGGTTTTGGGGGAATTCTCATGTATCTTGTATCTGTATTAGGTGTTAAGGATTCATGTATGCCATATCTGTTCCTGCACATTTTTTTAAAAACAACCTTTCTGTATTTTCATCTCCAATTCAGCAAGAGCTTTATTATTTTACTGCCCTTTTTCCTTAGAAAAAGAGTAAAGTGAAATAATCTCAGTCTGTCACGCTCTTGCACAAAAAAACTACAACAACTTCATTCTGGGGATTCTCACACACCTCTGAGGTTAGCAGAACTCCAGACAGAGGCAGGAAGTAGTGAATGAGATCAGAATATATTGTCCCCCTTAAAAACTGTCATTCAGCACTAGCTCCGCCCCTGGAAATGCAGCTGAACTGGAACAATCAGGCTTCTACAAAATAAACCAAACAACAACAATAAACCAGACAGAAAATCTTAACCATGCAAAATTATAGAGGCCAGATCACCAGCTGGCACAAGCTGGTGTAGCTGGCGTAGCTGCTTTGTGTCAGAAGCGTTTGTGTTCATTCACAACCAACTGAACAGCTACTCCACAGCTTTAGAGGGAGAGGAAGGGTTGAAGGAAGAATGTAAGTAGGAAAGTGTCCTCCATGTATAGGTTGGGGACTGACCTGCTGGAAAGCAGTGAGGGGAAAAAGACCTAGGGGTCCTAGTGGATGGAAGGATGACCATGAGCCAGCAATGTGCTCCTGTGGCCAAGAAGGCCAATGCCATCCTGGGGTGTATTAGAAGGGCTGTGGTTAGTAGGTCAAGAGAGGTTCTCCTCCCCCTCTACTCTGTCCTGGTGAAGCCACATCTGGAATATTATGTCCAGGTGGAAGCTGAGGCACAGGAAGTTTCATGGAAACATGAAGAGGAATTTTTTTCCCTGTGAGGGTGACAGAATACTGGAACAGGCTGCCCAGGGAGGTTGTGGAGTCTCCCTCTCTGGAGATATTCAAGACCTGCCTGGATGCATTTCTGTGTGATCTGGTCTAGGTGATCCTACTCTGGCAGAGGGGTTGGACTGGATCACATTCTGTGATCTCTGAGATAAACAACAAATAATTTCTCTACTGGTCACTAGGAAATTGATTACCTTTCTCATGCCAGGTTTTGGGTTTTTTTTTGAAGAAAGGAGAGTATATTTATATTAGTTCAGATAGCTGTGGAAAGAATGAAACTTTCCTATTGTGACCACATCCTGCAAATGGTAATGAGCACACATCTCAGTTCCTTACTTAATTTTGTAGCCCATATTTTCCCCAACAAAATTTCCTTCCTATTTTTATCACTTAAATAGCAATTTGGTGAGATTAGAGCAGTAAAGCTGTAGCAAAGGTGTAGCTTTGCAGAGGTCCACAACTCCACATAAATACTGTAGTAGATAAATAGAATGAAAATAAGGGGCAGATACCTTAATTTTCTTTTCATTGCCTTAATGATTTTTATTTGTTTCCAGTCGTATTGTACGGGGGCAGACAGATGAGAGCCTGGATGAACATAATCCAGAGATTTGCTACAAGAACTTCACTCACTGGGGGAAGGAGAGGGCATGCCCAATCCCCAGGTTTTCAGGGAATCCTCCTATGGTAAGAACAGTTGCTTTGAGTGTAAATCTAATTGAAAATGTTTACAGTTTCCTCCTTTTGCACTTGCTGTAGAAAATCAGCTATGTAACCCTCAGTGCTCTTCAGTGGCAGTTTTCTTTAAATAAAGCAAGAGATTCCACCACAGTGAATTATAACCAGGCACAGACTACAGACAGACAGGCAGCTCACTTCTACTGACTGTAAAATGACCACAATTAACAGGCAAAGCAAAAGAGCAAGTTGTATCTGAGAACTGTTCAGACAAAAATGTTATTTTGTGGCTTGTGGGGATTTCTAGGAAGTGCTATAATCCACAGTATAAAAAGATTTGCATTACTAATGGACTAATGGTCATTAACAGAAAGTTAATGCCTCTGGAAATGTAGCTTGAAACGTCAGCTTTTATTGACTAACCAAGCTGGTTGTTTGTCCACATTTCAGACTGGTCTGTTAACAGAAGCAACATCTTTTCCTGAAGTAATACGGTCCTGAGTCAATAAGATGTTCAGAGCTTTATTCCACATTTCACTGAGTCACCTTATTTTTCAGACAAAGGCAAAATCACTCACAGGAAAATATCTTGCTGTAACTCTAGCAACAACTAAAATGCCAAGTGCAACTCTCAACAAAGAAAACACTTCCCTTTCTGACAAGAAGTAATTTGGAAGGTGTCATAGCTCTTAAAGGTTCCCTACTCTGGTTGATAAAGAGCCTAGATTACTTGACTTTCATTTCTGCTTATAACGCTTCCAGGACTTAATTTAATCTAAGTTTCCACCATCATAATTTGACTTCCTGTTTTATTCTGCTTACAGACATGGAAATGGGTAATAGGTCCCATGTGTTTGTACCTGTGTGAGAGGTTGGTACGGTTGTGGAGGTCACAGCAGAAGGTTGTTATCACAAAGGTATGTGTTGATGCTGTGCTTTACACCAGGCAAAACATTACCAAACTTTCCAAAAGGAGCAGCAAAGTCAGCAGCTCCTACACAACAGACAGTGACATCAGGGAAAACAATGTTCTGGCTGCTATCATGATGCTAACCTCTATCATGATGTTAACCTCTATCATGATGCTAACCTCTAAATGTAGCCTGCCCCTAAAAGAGAGCAAGAGGAGGATGTTAGCTGAGACACAGGAAAGAAATTAATTTTCTTTCTACTGAGTGAAAAATTCAACAATGTAAAACTCCCACAGCCTTAAGAGTAATTTAAGATAGCAAATCTTTGTTTTCAGAACCATTCAAATATTAGTTCTTCTTTTTCAACAGAACAAATTACTCCTGAGAGTTATGAGGTGCCTGTTTTGTGCAAGGAAAGCTAATGATGAGCTTCCATTCCCCATGGTGTGTTGCAGAGATATTAATAGTGGTTCTAAAAGTCTGGCAGCCAAATTAGCTTGGCGCTAAGCTCAGACAAATAGAAACTACCTTGGCCTTGCCCAGTGTAACTTCTACTCATGGTACTGTGCTGCCTCTTGTCGACGTGCCCTGTTCAAATCATAGCAGGGTTTGGGAGATGACATTAGGTGGCTCTACTGTGCCCTGGAACAATGCTGACATGTTGGAAGGCTTCTGTATACTAAGGTGCTTCTTGGTAATTTTACCAAAATATCTCTGAGCCATTTCTACATGTGTCTATGGCATCTGCTTAGTTCCCTCTTGGCAGATTGTTTCTTCCACAATCTTAAGCACTATTGCTAATACTTGCATTAACAAAAATCTCATTTGAAAAATGAGAATCACTCTGGCAGGTAACTTTAGGATTAAAAACTCACTGATGGAAATATTAGCCTTGCTTCTAAAATACTGCTTCTGTTTATCCTTGGCTAAAGACAGGCTGAATGCAAATGCCCATGTTATAGTTCTCACACAGCTATAAGACAAAAACATAAGTTTCCAGTGGTGCTACCTATCCAATTCCCTATCTGTGTGATAGCCCTATGGATTTGCCCCTGTTTATACAGCCAGGTCCATTAACACTATCACAGAATCATAGAATGGTTTGGGTTGAAAGGGACCTCTAAAGGTCATCTAGTCCAACCCCCTCTGCAATCAGTCAGTAGAGACATCCTCAGCTTGTTCAGGTTGCCCAGAGCCTTGTTGAGTCTCACCTTGAATATCTTCAGGGATGAGGCCTCAACCACCTCCCTGGGCAACCTGTTCCAGTGTTTCACTACCCTCATGGTGTGTGCCACTATGTAAGGTGCCTCTGGAATTAGCAACATACATACACATAGATCTGGTGATGTGTTACAAGATCAGCCAATCTGACCTGTCCCTTTTGAACTAACTGCAAGTATGGTGTAAAAAAATACTTTAACCAAAAATTCAGAATCTCCAGTTTTTCACCTGGTTGTCAGGTGCTGTTCCTCACTCGCAGTTCTGTCTGGGAAATTCACCTTACTCTGCTAGCAGAGGATGGTGGTGAAGATGGAGGATGCAGACACATCCAGTGAAAAGTGAAGACAGCCTTGTTGTTTTCCCTTTTTTTCCCTTTCTCCCTCTGTAGGTGGTCATTCATCCCTTCAAGACAATTGAGCTCCAGATGATGAAGAAGGGCTTCAAGATGGAGGTTGGGCAATACATTTTTGTCAAGTGTCCAGCAGTGTCTAAACTGGAATGGCATCCATTTACATTAACCTCTGCTCCAGAAGAGGATTACTTCAGCATTCACATCCGCATTGTAGGAGACTGGACAGAGGGCTTGTTCAACGCCTGTGGGTGCGATAAGCAAGAATTCCAGGAGGCATGGAAGTTGCCCAAGTAGGTACAAAGAGTTGTCATGGTAAAATCAACCAACACCTATGACAGTTTAATTTTTGCATGACTGATTTGGTGGTACCTGTGATACAGTCCTTAACTACTTCCATCACAGATGTGGTCCTTAGATGGCTCTTTACAGTTTCTTCTTATCAACCTCACCTTGTATTTTGCTGATTAATATTCAGCCCAAATATTCATTGTAGCAGACAAATATCTTAACTTTTGATTTATTATTACTTTAAATGGTGCTCATAAATATTTGCTATTGATTTATTAACTGTACTTTCAATTTCAGGATAGCTGTGGATGGCCCCTTTGGAACAGCGAGCGAGGATGTATTCAGATATGAAACTGTTATGCTTGTTGGAGCTGGAATAGGGGTCACCCCCTTTGCATCTGTACTCAAGTCTGTCTGGTACAAATACTGCCACGATGCAACCAACCTCAAACTCAAGAAGGTACATGCCCACTTTCCCAGAACCAATGTCCTCCATATGCAAAAGGGTCACATAATTAAATTCCATAGAGTGGAGAGCTTAGCAGTGTGGCAAATGCTAGTTATGGAGCCACAAATTGTAGCATGCCTTTAAGATTCATCAACCATTGTATTTGCTGACACAGATGTTAGCAACTGATTTTCACTTAAAATAGGGGAGGGGGGATGTAATAACTCTTCGTTTTTTATCTTAAGGAAGAAAATGGCTGCTTTGGGGTTTTTTTTTTTCTTTTTTTTTTTTTTTTGTGGGAAGAAGCATTCAGGAATCCACTGTGCAAAGGTCCTGTACCCAATCCTAGGGCATAGGGACATGATTGCATTGCTCTTCAGTGCTGGGTCGAGAGTTGGACTGGATGATCTTTGAGGTCTCTTCCAACCAGATGTCTTCAGCACTGGTTAGGCCACACCTTCAGCACTGTGTCCAGTTCTGGGCTACTCAATTTAAGAAAGATATCAAGGTGCTTGAAAGTGTCCAGAGAAGGGCACCAAAGCTGGTGAGGACACTGGAGCACAGCCCTGTGAGGAGAGGCTGACGGAGCTGGAGTTATTCAGCCTGAAGAAGAGGAGGCTCAAGGGAGACCTCATTGCTCTCTACAACTACCTGAAAGGAGGTTCTAGCCAGGTGGGGGTTGGTCTTTTCTGCCAGGCACCCAATGACAGAACAAGGGGACACAGTCTGAAGCTGCACCATGGCAGGGTTAGGCTGGATGTTAGGAAGAAGTTCTTCCCAGAAAGAGTAATTGCAATTGGAGTGGGCTGCGCAGGGAGGTGGTGGAGTCACCAGCTCTGGAAGTGTTTAAAAGGAGACTGGATGAGGCACTTAGTGCCATGGTTTAGTTAATTAGAAGGTATTAGGTGACAGGTTGGACTCAATGATCTCAAAGGTCTTTTCCAACCTGGTTAATTCTGTGATTCTTTGATTATGTAATTGTTCAAGGGCTGACAGCTCAACTCAAAATAGCCCCAGAAGAGGTGACCTGGCTCCAGACACATGTGAGTCCTAAGAGAAAAGTCCAATTGCCTCACAAGAGCAGACAGGGAAGCAGGAGGGTCAAAAGCTAAAACAGAATGAAAGAAAAAATAGCATATGAGTGAAATCACACAGGCAGATCCTGATTGTGGCCCTAGGGATTTCTACCTGCAGTGGAGATGCTGTTCAATCTGCTTGAGAAGCACAAAGTCCAAGGCAATAATACAGTCCATGCAAATATTGCTTTCTTTCCCCAAGCACAGAGAGCAACTTTGTCAGTGGAAGAGCACTGCTACCATCCTCCTCCTTCATCCGGCCCCTGGAAAGCCCCTGTGCAGAGGACAGAACTGGTTTTGTTACCTGCTTTAAGTTCTCTTGTCTGCCAGGAGGCAGAAGATAGAGTCTACCTCTAAATCATTAATTTATATACCAATAAATGTTTTTATAAGGATGTAAGTGGGGAAACATCAATAACTAAATAACATAACCTGCTGATGGATGAGAAATAGAAAGATATTTCCTTGTTCTTGCAATCACTCATTCTGTTTTGCAACCCTCATAGCATCAAAACTCCTGAATAGCTTCATTACCAGCCTACCTATCTACTGGTCAGGCCACTTTCTACAAGAACTCTACAATCCTCATTCTGTCAGCAGAAACACAACCAGAAAGCCACAAGTGCTTATGTCCTGTGACAGCTCACTCTTGTCTCTTCCAGATTTATTTCTACTGGCTTTGCAGGGACACTCATGCCTTTGAATGGTTTGCTGACCTCTTGCAGTCTCTAGAGGCTCAAATGCAGGAGAGGAATAATGCAGAATTTCTCAGCTACAACATCTACCTTACAGGCTGGGATGAATCTCAGGTAACAACAAGGTGGAAGATACCACTTACATATGCAATGAGGTTGATGTCAGCAAGTCTGTTACGCTTTCGGAAGTGTTCAAATGGTCTTTATCTTGAGCCTCCATCTGGGTCTCAGAGGTTTTAAATGCAGACATGTATTATCCATCAGAAGTTACATGGGAACAGCTGCTAACATGCATTCTGACTTCCTTTCTTGTTTACTCTGTGCTCTCTGGCTAGCAGGCTTTCCTCACAGCAGCAGCTTTAGCTGACCATGCACATATCTCTAAGACCATTAATACTGCTTCAAGCAGGATTAATTGCATCTGAGTCTGGAGAAACTAACACACAAAGTTTGAGCAATGGCAGACCTATTTGTTTCAGGACTCTCCAGGTTCTCTATCTGGTTCCTGCATGCAGGTGACTTGAGGATAAAAAGGAGCAGCTCTTCCACAAACCACTTGAGAATGTATGAATGAGTCAGGACAGGGGCTCAATCTGTTACTTTTAGAGATGTTTCAATATACTTAGATCTCACTGTTGCAAATCTTACCATGTGCCTAAAGTGCTGTAGCTCAGCTAGGTGGACAGGGAAGGTGGGAGCAAGATAAGAAGTTATCACACATGCAATGGGAACTAGAATGAAAGAAGAAAAGTCATACAGGTTTTGCTTGAGGAGAAAGTTACCTGTAACTTTTTTCTCATATAAAAGTGCTGCAGAACTCCATGAGGCCTTAACTTAGATCCTTCACCATCTTCTCTTCCCAGCTTTACTAAGCTTAGCTGATCTCTGTGAAAGTTACACAGGGAGGGTGGAGGAGACCTCCTCATATGTATCAAGCTTTCCAGAGATCAAACTGTCAGGACATCACCAAGGTCAAGGGATTTGTATTGTTGTACCTGAAGGGGAAGTTCTGGTTAATTCTTAACAGCTTTATTTTGCTGTTGTTAGACTAAAGTGGTTCATTACAAAAGAGATGGGTTTAAGTTGTGCCAAGGGAGGTTTAGACTGGACATTAGGAAAAAACTACTGAGTGGTGAAGCATTGGAACAGGCTCCCCAGGGAGGTGATGGAGTCACCATGCCTGGAGGTGTTCAAGAAGCTTGTAGATGTGGTGCTTCAGGATATGGTTCAGTGGTTGTGGTAGCTGGGTTACGGTTGGACTCGATGCCCTTAAAGGTCTTTTCCAGCCTTAGTGAACCTGTGATTCCATGAAATGTAATTAATTGCTGTGCCTCATGCTTCATAGTTTTAACTCTTGAGATCACCCCGTCTGGGGAAAAGGAGGAGATGGACACTGGTAGCTTGTTAACAGAACTTCTGTTCTATTAACAAAAACAGTAATATCAATCCACACCAAATTATTTCCTGAATGAGAATATGGAATTAATGGCAATTAAAATGGAAAGCTAACATTCACCATTGTTAGTTTTCCTTTCTAATTACCATTAATTCCATTACCATTACCTCCATATTCTCATTCAGGAAATAATTCAGTGTGTATTGACATTATTGTTTCTGTTAACAGAACATAATACTGCCATATCTAACTCTGTCTGTACGTTGTCCTTTGTGTTTCATTTCTCACAGGCCACTCACTTTGTAGTGCATCATGATGAAGAGAAAGATGTGATCACAGGCCTTAAACAGAAAACCTTATATGGAAGACCTAACTGGGAAAATGAGTTCAGAACTATTGCAGGACAGCATCCTGGGTAAACCTGTACAGATTGATAGTATCTGTGGGCTTCCTCTATGTAAATGCCACAATAGCACAGTCTTGTCCCTTTGGCTGTTAAAGGTTGAGGAGTGTTTTTTTCCTAACAATCTCCAGGTATTTTCTATTTTTGGTTCAGCATGGACATGGTCAATGGTCTTGACCAAATTATTTTAACCTACAATTGAAAAAAAACCAACAGTAACAAAACAAAACAAAACGAATTCCAAAATATCCTTTTTTTGTTAAGTACTTCATGGAGCGTCAAACCACTAACAGAAAAGGAAAGGAATGTCTAAATAACTCCAAAAATACTTTCTACCTAAAAAAACAAACCATGAAAATGGATGGCCTTTTGCTGAGCACCTGAAATTAGTAGGAAAAAAAGCAGAACAGTTCCTTTATGCTGTCAGCATTTTGAAGCTCTATTTCCTTGATTCCACTGAGGTCAATAAACCTGTCTCAGCTGAGCTGAGATTTAACTCACCATTTGTTTTAGAAGCAGCAGTAAATGCCTTACAAGTTTTAAGGGGTTGTAAGTTTTAAGGGATAGACACTCAGGTCTACTTTAGTTCCTATAATGGAGAACCTACAGAACACAAGACTTGATTTCCATGTAGAGCATCCAGCTGCTCCATACCTAGTTCCTGACCATATTTTCATTTTCTTAACAGCTCCAGAATAGGTGTTTTTCTCTGTGGACCTGAGGGCCTAGCTGACACACTCAACAAGCAGAGCATCAGCCACTCAGAAGCTGACCCACGAGGAGTACACTTCATTTTTAACAAGGAAAATTTCTAACTCCCAAACATGTGGAAGCCATTTAATACAAAGTCTAAAGACTGGATCTCTTTTTTGTGTTTGGACTCTGGGAAGCACAGCCCAGATTCTAATCTCAGCTACACTAATGCAAATCCCTTTGCTTCTTGGGAACTATTTTGGCACTGTGGTAGCGTAAAAGAGTCGAGTTTTACCTTGGGAAAGTCTGCATTGCACTCCTGGTGCTGTCAATTTGGTAGAAATCTGTTTTCTTTGTGTGTTGGGATTTCCTCTCAATTAACTGCCTATTATTTCCTATTATTCACAACGACTGCTGAAGGGCTTAGGCAGCCACATGCCTTCGGCAGCCAATTCACACCCATAAAGCTTAATGCTATTAAAGAATAAAGCATAATGCTTGCTCTTAGGAAGTCTCCTTTGCATCAGCATCTTTCAGGCTTCCAAATAGGAGCCTAAATGTCTTGTCCAAGAGATAACACAGGCAGCTGTTCCTCTTTAGGAAAGCAGAGGAATGGAAAGGAACCACTTGGATTTCTTAGTGCCACCCCACCCCTACTCCAGATGCGGTGGGCTGATGAGAATGGAGTCAAACCAAGTCCCATGGGTTGTAAGCCATCTCTTGCCTGCTTCTAGCACTTTCATGTTTCACATCTTCAAATTCACAGTGCAGCAAGCCAAACAAGAAGAGGTTTCATGTTTTCAGGACTGCCATTTCTGATTTTGAAGGCTGATGAAACTTGTTGCTAAATACTGGCAATTTACTGAAGCATTCTAAAGTGCGCTCAGTGCTTTTGACCCTACTGCTCAGCTGTTCCTCTTTGACAGTGAAACAGGTTTGAATAGCTATGAATAGTTTCTAGTGTGTACAAAACACCCATACACAGCATAGTACTTCTATACATATATATTATTTACATATATACATAGTACTTCTATACATACTTCTGTCAGTATGTACACTACAGAAAATAGCTTCTTAAAAAAAAAAAAGAAAAGAAAAAGAAAGCAGAACTTAAAATACCAACAACAGAGAAAAGAAAAGCATTAAAATCAGCAGCATAGAGAAAAACAAACCAAAGCAAAACAAACAAATACAAAAAGCCTTGAAAAAGTTCAGTCTGCTAAACTGTTGTGGTGGGTTAAAAAATTACTCACCAAATAAAACTGATATCACCAGACTAGCTCAGAAGGTTTGGAAGTAAGATAAAGCTATATTTTACAGCAAGCTAAATTTACAAGGATATATATAAAATATATTTACATGTGTTTACAATTATATGCAATTATTTACAATTTAGAAATAATACAGAAATCCAATCCTCTGCCCTGGACAAAGAAAGTCCAGAAGGGGCCAATGCCACCTTCTTCTCTCTCCCCAGGTAGAAAACCAGCAAGGTTCATGTGTTATCAGTTCAGCCAAGGTTAGTATTCAGCCATGCACAGAGGAGCAGTAGAGGAGGTGGAAGGCAGAAGGCAGTGGGAACAAAGCATGAGAAATTGTTCNTATAATTTAGAACCAAAATACAGCCTTAGCTCTTAAACCACAACTGTTCAGCCCAGTCTTAGTGCCTTCTAAGCTCTACAGCCAGGCCTTGTGACAGCTCTTACACAGCACAAACCCTTGCTGACAGGTTCTTAGAGAAGAAAATGGTGGTCTCTGGCAATTTCAGACAAGCTTGTGTAGCCATCTGGTTGCAGATAGCATATTTTAAACCTCCACTTGCCAGACAGGATATGTTCTCTCTTTACAGCATTTTAAATGTCACCCAGGCACTCCACACTACTTTAGGACAGCTTTTGATTTATTAATATCAGGTTCTGGCAAGTGCTGGTGGAGAATTTTTCAGTTCTTTCCCTCAAAAAAGGGGAGAAACCCCATATTTAAATCCACATAATTTTGATTGAAGCACATCTGTTAAACTAGAACAGAACATAAGCAGATTTATAGAAACCTCTTCTATGGAATAGAAAATATTGCTATTGAAATGCAGTACAGCTCTCATCCTGTTCAGAGAGCACTGAAATATTTGCCTTTGATTTTAATGGATTTTCAAGGCTTTTATGCAGTGGGAAAGTGGGTCTAAGTTGCAAGGGGTCTAACAGATACAGAATATTTGTGAAATGACAGCATTATGTGAAAAGTCATGGAAGGATATATTTTAATTCACTTACTAATTTTCTAAACATTGCCATGTTTCTTCTTAAAACTCCAATGACCTTTCCTTACTCAGTTGCAGTGACACTCCTTGAGCTCCTGCATACTTGTACCAGAGGCTGATTGTCTTCTCAGACTTAGAAAAATTAATTCTGTGCTTATTAATAAATCAGTGCCTGCCTAAAACATGTAAAAGAATAAGCAGGTGAGAGCTTCTCAGTTTCTTTTGGTATCCTGCAGTCCATTAAGAATGTGGCCAGCAAGTCAAAGGAGGTTCTCCTTCCCCTCTATTCTGCCCTGGTAAGACCACATCTGGAGCATTATGTCCAATTCTGGGCTCCCCAGTTCAAGAGGAACAGGCATATACTGGAAAGAGTCCAATGGAGGGCTACAAGAATGGTTAAGGGACTGGAACATTTATCTTTGAGGAAAGGCTGAGAGATCTGGGGCTGTTTAGCCTGGAAAAAGAGAAGACTGAGGGGGATATCTTATTAATGTATATAAATAGCTGACAGACGCATGTCAAGAAGGTGCTAGTCTCTTTTCAGTGGTGTCCTGTGATAGGGCAAGGGACAATGGATAGAAACTGGAACACAAGGAAGTTCCATCTCAACATGAGGAAAAACTTCTTTACTGTAAGGGTGAGTCAGCACTGAAACAGGCTCCCCAGAGAGGTTGTGGAGTCTCCTTCTCTGGAGACTTTCAAGACCTGTCTGGATGCATTCCTGTGTGACCTGCCCTAGATGATTCTGCTTTGGCAGGAGTGTTGGACTCTATGATCTCTGGAGGTCCCTTGCAATGTCTGCCCTTTTATGATTCTTTCAAAAGTTTATTCTAATAAATCCTGCTAAAACAGTCATGGGCTGAATATGAAGTTTTTAAAAATCTAGGATGTGTGAGTAAAGTGAATAGCACTGAAATACAAACATAAAAAATAGTCTAGCTTGAGTGCTAGGCAGTGGTACAGTTCTAAGTAAATGTTGCTGTTTTCTAGGGTGGGAAAGGAGTAAAGCCCTTCCTCTGAATGCTTTCCTGGTCTATAAAGTTCCTCAAACCAGTGAGGCACCTTAGACAGATTTGTTCTTAATAAAAATCTTTTCCACTTATGTTAGATATAAAGGCCATCCTGTGTTAAATTCCTTGACAACTGTAACTGCAACACCAACACAGCTTCCCAGGCAGAGCATACAGTGCTCCTCATTCACCTGGATGAGAAGGCCAGGGCAGTGGGCTACAGACGAACTTAGAGTCACTCTTTGGGCCAGATGGCACTGGTTGCAATCTGACCATTGCTGTCAGCTAAGTTTCAGCTACAAATTTCCTTCTTCTGTGTGTTTTGTGATTTTTGCCTCTCAGGAATGAAGGAAGGGGTCTTTTTCATGATAAACTAATCCTTTTGTTGACTCCAAAGGGCTTGCCCTGGAAAGAGTGGCCTCTCACCTTTGTTTAAGAAACTGTACATGGTACTTAGCAGTTTAGGCAACACTATCTGGCATTGTGGCCCTGCTGCAGTAGCACCAACAAGGTTTTCTGAAAGGCAGGGACATCTCAAGGCTGCTTCTACCAACAGCAAAAGGAAGCAGGGTGAGGTGGATGGCAGTGAATGTCTGAAAGCAGGACTGAGGAAGCTCCATGTTTCATTGACAATGGTCAAGTGCCACCACAGAACTTCAGGAAGCTCCTTATTTGGAGGGTGCCAAAGTAAATGAGCTGTTGTTCTTGCTTTGGCAGAGCTCTTGCCTACACTTGCCAGGGTCTCTCAGCCCCCTCCAGAATTGTCCCCACTCCCACTGAACACTAAGAGCACATCTCCCATTAAGGCTGTCCTTTAACAGTAACCTTTGGTCCCATCACTGTCTTATCTGCAGAGAGGACTCAGAGTTGCAAACCTCTTAGCTACTCCTGACACCACCAGCAGAGACAAGAGCAGAGCCTGTCTGGCTTGTACTGTTGAAACTATGCTGTGCCAGGGTTTACAAAGCCCACCGATGTCTGATCTGTCCTTCCATTCAGTTCCACAAACTCCCCATTCAAATGAAAAATGCTGTGCCCATGGCAAGAAAAGCAGTTCTTGGGTTATTAAAATAGCTGTTTCAACTAATGGAGGCAATCAGGAGTTCAGTTCAAAGCAACTGAAGAGTTCATCTCACTTAGGACCTCAGCTCAGCATGTTTTCCTTCCATTTTCTCTGTCTGTCCATATGTAATCATTTGAAATAAGCAGTTAATTAATTTGTCACTACCCTTGATAGTCACTGGGTCCTTTGGGTCACTGTGGTTAGTCTTGAATTTAAAGACTAACTGAGGTGCTAGGCAGCTCTGGTTTCCATTGGCCTCACCTTGGTTTTGGAAACTGGAAGGGGGCTTTGGAGGGGGCATGGCACCTGGCCATACTCGGTATGTACTGGGTCTCATCTAGTCATCCTTCTTTCTCTGGTACACACTTGCAAAGTGTACAGATGGGCAAATGGAATCTAAGATTTCCTAAGCTTTACCCTACAACAAAAATGCTACTCACCATCATGCATGTCCCAGGGGAAACCACCCTGGTTGCAAAATAGGTCTTCCTCTTTTCAATCCCATAAGACTTTCTCTGATGCGTGGGGACTTTCTGCCTTTCATTCCTCAAATGGTGAGTTAAAGCAAATTAGCAGCAGAAAACCAAACCAAAATCTGCCTGTGACACACAAGGTGGTTTTGAACAAACAAGAAATCATGTCAGGGTCTCATTACAACAATTTTTCTCATGACCCTGCTCTGTTTTGGAGTATACATTGCAGATCAATGTTGACTAGTTTTACTTTTTAATTTTTCAGTGAGTTCTTTGTAGAATTCATAGTCAAAGGGAATCTCTTACACTTCAAACACAGAGGTGTGTGTGTATATATATATATATATATATATGCTCAAATGAAGTTAGGAACATACATTAAGATGCTAAAGGTTATAATCATTGACAGGATCAAGATCCTCATGTTTAACTGTGTAGAACAGTGCTAGTTGCATAGACAGAAGCCAAAGTAATTGCTTGGCATGAACCACATATTCATTTTTGCATTTCATACAGACCTTAGCAACCTGTGATAGAGAGCAGCTCGGCCAGCTCATCTGCCAGCTCCCATATGGTCTCATGGAGCTGTGAGGATCCAAGAGGCTCATCAGGTCCCTTACTGCTTCCTCCTGGATTACAGGGCAACTATATTGGTCCCTGGCTTCATCTGCCAGTTCAGAAGGCCAGTTGTCCTGAAGACAACCTGTCCCACTACTGAAGATTGAGGGAAAGAAGGTGTGAAATACCTCTGCCTTTTCCTCATCTGTTGTTACTATATTCCCCTCCACATCCAATAAGGAGTGGAGGTTGTCCTTGCATCTTCTTTTGCCATTGATATATTTATAGAAGCATTTTTTATTCTCCTTTACAGCAGTGGCCAGTCTAAGTTCTAAATGGGCTTTTGCTTCTCTATTTTTTTCCTACAAGACCTAGCAACATCCTTAAACTCTTCCTGGGATACCTCCCCTTTTTTCCAAAGGTGATATGCCCTCTTTCCCCACCCCTTAATTCCTTTAGAAGCTCCTTGCCCATCCAGTCTGGCTGTCTCCCTTACTGGCTCATCTTCCGGCACATTGGCACAGCCTGTTCCTGTGCCTTCAAGAGTTCCTTCTTGAAGTAGGTCCAGCCTGCCTGGGCCCCTTTGTTTTTAAAGGCTGTTTCCCAAGGAACTTTCTGAGTTAGTTCCTTAAATAAGCCAAAGTCTGCCCTTTGGAAGTCCAGTGTGGAGGTTTTGTTGATGCCCCTCATGGTTTCACAGATTTCACTCTGCCTATCTTCTTCTATCAATTGCCACTGCCACCCCTTCACTCCCTCCCTCCTTTCTCTTCCCCAGCCCTGGAAGTTTCCCCAAAGTCACCAGCTCCCACATTCTTTTTGCCCATTTTGCAAGTGCTTGCACTCACTGCAAATGCAGGGAAAGGCATGAGGGCTTTGCTTCCAACTCCCACCAGTGGAACATGTATCTCACACAATATGATTCAGACACAACATCCTCTGTCACCACAGACAGTGCTGCAGCCACCTCTGCATTGCCCAGACTATTTTGGTCCCTCCCTGTAATATTCTCTCCCCCTTGGTTAATGATTTTTATTTGAAATTCTACAATGATGGAAATTAATGAGCTACTCTGTTCTAGAATTTCAGCATTTATGGGTCAAATAACATATATATTACAGGATATTACATATCCTGTAAAACACACCTGCACTTGACCCCACATTTCATTTACCTTGTTCAGAAATGAGGGAAATGGAAAAAAAACCTCACTCCCCCCCTCCACCCCCAAATACCCGCCCATCTTGAAGAGCTTTACCATAGAGGAAGAGAGGGAGGGAAAGGCCAGCCAAGGGGAAGTCAGAATGTCTCTCCCTTTGAATTGATGCTGAATAATTCTGGAAACAATTTACAAAGCAAAGTGCCCTGCAAATAACTCTTTGGTTGATTTTGTTTTGCACTTGTAGGTCAACAGATGTTAAGATGAGAAAACAGACAAATACCATTCTCCATGGACAAATGGACTGCAGAGACAAATCTTTGGTCAAGTCACCTTTGAAGTAAAATGTAGATGCTTCTTATGTTATTTTTGTCTTTTTTACATTCCTGTGTGTGTTCCATGCAAAAGTCCTGGGTTTGCATAGCAGCTCTGTAGGGTTCCCCTTTGAGTGATGAAGAACACTGAGAAAATTCAGGTGAAATTTTCCTGTGTGTAGAAGTGGCATAGAGAACTCAGACAGGGCATTTGCCAATGTCTCTTTACTTGCCAGCAAGCTGGCAGGTAAAAATGTAGTTGTCGATGACAGTGTTAATATCAGAGCATTTTGGCACAATAAGTGTTTAGTGTCATAGCACACACTCTTCACCCTTATAGACCAAAGGAAATTTCTACTCTGCAAGTCCATGCATCCATGGCAAAAGCAAACATTCACAGAATCACAGAATTGCAGAAAATATCCATCTGGAAGAGAGGTCAAATATCACCCAGTCCAACCCTCCAGCCGCATTGAAGGGTTAACATAAAATCATGTCCCTAAGAGCCAGCTCCACACAGTTGGGCAAGTTCCCCTGAAAAGCTACTGAAAAGCTGCTGCTGTGGTTTTGTCACTCTCTCTGCCTTTTCCCTCATACTTCCCTTTCATCTGTGACAACCACTGCTAACTTAAGCTTCTTTTCAGGTGGCAAATTCACACATACACTCCAAGACCTTAACCTTGATCAGAGAGCAGCAAGGAAATAATCAGCAAAGACTGACAAAGCAAACATGAGAAACTTTCTAGAGCAAATTCACTTGAGAAGATGGGAAAAGACCTAATGAACCACCAGCAGCTACATTCTGCCTCAAAGTTTTTAAAGTTCCTCTTATCTGTTAGCAACTCATTAAACACTCTCAATCTAATAGGGCTGCAAATGGTTAAGTAAATATGTGGATCATTGTCCATCACTGTTGTCCATCTCACCTGCATAAATGAAGCACTCAACAGCAAAGACCTAATGCTAGAAGCCAAAACAAATAAAGGTAAAACCAGTACATAGCACCTTTGCAGTGAAACACTGCTTACAGAGGAATAGCTGANAAGTGTGGGGGGCCAGGGAACTCCTTAACCCACATCACTCAGTTAACCAAGATTACTTCTCATTTACTTTACAGAAAACCTCTAAAAATTATGTCCTTTGCCAGTTATTCCTGCAGCTGGAAGCGAGCCCTTTCCCTATCATTTCACACCCTCTGAGGCAGGCAGCAAAATCCATGTTGCAGAGCCAGAGAATCTTGCTTCAAGGTAGTAATTGCTGTGGCAATTCAGTTAATGCCCCAACGCTTTTATTTTCATTTGTCAACTGTTCAGCTGGTACCACTGTAACAGCCATCACAATGAATTAAGTGACTATTTGGGGACTGCAGGTCCCTATGGCATGTGCCCTCATACTACTGCCTGGGCTATACCAGCAGCCTTTCCACCAGAACCTCTCTGAATAACAGCTCTCTTCCAGGATAACTGCAGTGATGTGAGTGCTGGCCTGAGCATTGCATTTCAGGGCATTTAGCATGTTTGCCAGTTGCCTCGTTGACAGTCTTGAAGACAAATTCCTCCTGTTTAAGCAAGTTTTGCATTGACTCTCTGTGGGAACTTACATGTCCATGGTGGAAGACTGTCTGACCACAAGTTAGCAAGACACAGATGTTAGTGACAGATTAAAGATTGCTGTACCAGCATTTGGAGAGGGCGCCTTTGAGGCTGGTGGGAAGAGAACAGCGGTAATCAGGGAGGGAGATGATGAGAGCCACTATATGAGTCTTGGCTTCTAAGCCTGGATATTGAAACCAGGTGCCCCCAGAGGTCATGCTTCAAAGAAATCTGCAGTTCTCAGACTTAGTCAGGAGGTGATAGATCCAGGTAACTTAGAGGAACATTTAACAGATGCACTTGCACTTATGCAAGCAACAGAAACTAGCCCCAAAACCAAGATTACGGAAATCCTCATGTTACTTTCAAGTCGTTTGCAAAGCTGTAACCCGTTTAGACGGCCACTTCCCCTTTAGAAGTAACAGGTGTTCCCTCCAGCTAATGACCCTCCAGCCATGTAATTTGTTTCAAGCTGCTGGAACTTTTCCTTCTCTCCCTGCCAGTGGACAAAGCAGCTGTTCATTGGCAGCTAATGGGGACAGCTTTAGCACTTTGTAACTGCACAAGGAAACTGTATCAGAAGAGAAAATATTTCTGAGGCAAGCTAGCAAACCACTGCCTTGCATGCTGAGTAGGTGTTTACTCCTGTCAAGGAAAGCATCAGTGTGAAGTGTTCCCCAGGACTGGCCTTTGCACAGCTTGTAAATGCCACACAAGCTGCAAAGAGAATCTCTCATCTTGTTTGTCTTGTTCTCCACCCAGCTCAAGAGTACTCTCAAATCAGTTTCTGGCTAATGTAACTACCACCCCTTCTTCTCTTCCATCTATAACTGAAGAAGTAATTTATACAGATGGCAACTCTCAAATACCATGACTAATGTTTCTAGCTAGGCAGGTCCCTCGATGTATCAGTCAGCACCAACGTGCTCAGCCATGACCTTCCTTAGAGATGAAGATCTCTGTCCTCCCTCAGGGAGCACTGTTTTTGGGGTGGCTGATACTGCTTGTGTTCCTAGGACTGCCTGTGTCCATTATTGCCGTTTTCTCTTTGAAGTCAAACTGAACAGCTTTAAGACAGCAGCTGGGCTTTTCTCTGAATAACATCCAGCACAGCGAGGCATTGTTGCCAACTCAGTGTTTCTAGGTGATGCAGTTATAATATTATAATAACACTACCACTACTTCTAATAACCAGGCTTACACATGCCAGTGGCCACTGTTTAGCAATTCTTAAGCTAAGTTTCCAAGCAAGGTTTATTTGTTTAATCTGTTCTCCTAAAGAAGTGAGATAGGAGCTGAGGGAACAAATAGATTACTGAAAAAGAGACAAATACCAGGTTTTGTAAATTCAGTTGCATTTCAGGGTTAGTCCTATGAGCTGGCCTTTGCCTCTCATTTAAATAAGCTAGCTACGTCGAAAAGAAAAAGTAAATCTGGAGCTCTGTTCTGCTGTATTGTTTCTTCAAATTCTGTTTCAGCTATTGGTGTTTTCCTTGCCCCCCTCACACTGCCTGTCTTTGCTTTTCCCATTTCAAGTTTGACTTGCAGATATTAACAGTACAGGTTAGGGGTTGGCCTGCTGCAAAGCAGCTCCATGGAGCCAAGAAGAAAGGATCAGTTTCTTTTCATTGGTGCCCTGCGAAAGGACGAGGGGCAACAGATGTAAACTGGAATACAGGAAGTTCCACTTGAACGTGAGGAAAAAGTTCTTTACTGTGAGGGTGATGGAGCACTGGAACAGCCTAACCAAAGAGGTTGTGGTATCTCCTGGAGAGAGGGGTGTGTGTGACCTGCCCTAAGTGACCCTGCTGTGGTGGGGAAGTTGGATTTGATGATCTCCTACCCCTACCGCTGATTCTATGATTGTATGCATTTTTTTTTTTAAATGAGATTGTACAGTCCCTTGACAGGCTCCAGTGGGTGAATGAAGGAGGTTGGCAACATATACCACCAGCTCTATTTTTAAGTCCCCAAAATTTGTTCAGTATCAACAGATATCACTACAGTTGTGGTATGACACATGAATGGCAGTCCTGTGTCTCTTCTTAAGAGAAAGTATCTTTAATAGTAGCAACACTGACATGAAAAGTATGCCATATATATAGCTAAGCACGTGTACAAAAAGCTTGCTTTTATGAACCCAAACAGCTAATACAAAAATAACCCAAGTCAGAAGATGGGTGACTGTGGCTCACAGCTGCTGCCGCTGCCTAACTCCTCAGTTCCCGGTAGGGAACTAAGCATCTGTGGGGTATCTGTGGTCTAGCAACCACGGTTTGCAGTCTTATGTTTCCTGGTGGCTACAAGTTAACAGAAAATATGTTAGAAGATGAATGGCATAACCATAACTGCTTCATTTCGCTTTGTAAGAAATTTACTGTTACGTGTGATTGCTACTACTTCCAAGACTGCAGTTTGCATTTTCCACCTTCCCTGTTTCCCATGCCAGCCGCTATGTTCGGCTGCTGCCTCGCTCCCTCGCTTTTTCGCGGTTCCTCTCTGCCCAGAGTGGCACTGTAACGGGGTTCAGAGGCTCCGTCAGGCCAGCGCCCTTGGCAGCAGCTGCCAACCGGCCATGCCCCAGGCAGGGAAGCACTGGGCCGTTGTACCGATTGCTGTGAAACGCAGGCGAGCGGGGCAGCTGTCATCCTGGCTCCTGCGGCTGCCCCGTTCGACAGCGCTCGCCTGGCCAGCCGCGCTCTCCTGCGGCGGCGGCGGCGGCGGCGGCGGCGGCGGCAGCGGCGCCGCCCGAACCGTAACGGGCCAGTCAGGGGAGCGTGGGGAGCTTCGGCCGCTCGGTCCTGAGCCCTGCCCGCGCTCCCGCCTGAGCCTCCGTAGAGCAGCGCTGCGCCAGGCCGAACCTGCGCCCCACGGCGCCGCGGCCGCTGGGGACCTTGCCGCCGGCTGTGTCCGGCGCCACCTGCAGGAGCGTTCCATTCCCTCACACATGGCAGCTGTCCGGGACTCCCCTCCTCGGGCCGAGCAGCTGCGCCTGCCCCCTCGCCGGAGCTGGAGCGGAGCGGATGTGCTGCGGGGAGCTCGGCCGCGTCCTCCCGCGGCGCCACCTGCCGCCGGCTTCGGCCCTCGACCGGAGAGGTGAGGGGGCCGCGACGCACCGGCTGCATGCAAGCAGGGCCTCGCAAAGTCCTGAAAGCGCTAACACAGCCAGTTCAGTATTTGCTGTCATGAAGCTGCTCTGACTGCGAAATCCGTGTAGAGTGCCAGCTTAAGAGCAAGCACCCAAGGTCCAGGGCTAAAGCCGGACGTGCCAAGACTCCATTGCCCAGATGAGTTACACAAAAGGCAGGAGAGGTGCATGCTGTGTTCCTGCCCACCCCCTGCAGCAGAACTGCACCTTCAGAGATGTTTGTGTTTGCTTCATGTTATGCAATTCATGAAGTGTGACTTCCAGTCATTCCTTCAGGAAAAAACACAAGGCAAAATCGAGTAAAAATTGATTTGGAATCATTTCCACTGAGATCAAAGGTGTGTGAAAAGGTAAGGGAAACACTCCCACTCAGTCATGAGGTTCAGTATGGAACCAGTTGCTTTCTAAACTCCTTCTCAGAGAGGAGTCTCTGAGTGTTCTAATCCACCCCTAATCCCAGACTTGATCAACACTTTATGTCTAAAGAATTATATGTGTTTGTGGTTAAGGCATTACATGCGTTTGTGGTTAAGGGATGTGTTTAGGGCTAAAGGACTGTATGTATTTATGGTCCAAGTATTATATGTGTTAACTCAATCCTTTCTGTCATTTAGCTAGGATTCCAGAGGTTCACCATGCTTATTCCCAATTCACTTGGCTTCCATTCAGGTGTCCAGTGGTAATGCACGCAGAAGTTCAAACTCATCAGTCTGGGCATCTCGTGGTGCTTTGCTCTGAAGATCAAATCCTAGGTTTCCTAAATCAGATTTTCAGGCATCATACTTTATAAAATAAATTTTAGAATAGCATGGTACAACAGCAGGGGCACCTTGCACAGGCGCTCTCCGGGAAGAGCCCCATAAAAAAACAAAAGGAAAGAGAAAAGGAACAAAAGACCCAAACAATGAAAACCCTGGACAATTACACCCTTACAGGCAATTACACCCTTACAGACTATTCATTCACCCCTCATGCAACAGTTTGATCCAGCTTGGGTCTGGGGTCTTCTTGCTCCTCATCAGGTCTGAAAAATTCTTATTGCCTGTCATCTGACTTCTTGTTGAATTCTTTCACTATCACCAGACAGGTCATTATCTTGTCTAGTTGCACCTGCTGTTTGTGGCTTTAGCCTTGAAGCCTCCTTATCTTCTGATTTATGCAGGTTCTGGAGGCTCTGTTTTGATTAAGTAGGTACATGTTCAGTGAATCTCAGTGGAAATTTCCAGTTTGTGGTCTAAGGCTTCAGCAGATGTAGCTACTCAACCGAAGTAAAGCTAAGCGAACAGTACACTAAATCACAAACATTGTAACTCTAAGTGATTCAGTCTGTATAAAACTTACTCATTTAAGCTGAATGCCTAATATTTGCCAACACCGAGAGACACCCCTGCTCAAGAGGAGAGATTCTTAGTGCGCAGTCTGGTTGCTGCCCAGGGAGAATTCAGATTTGGCTCATCCACCAATTTGCCATTGATAAGAGATATTATTGCTGGAGAGCACCTCCTGCAGCCACGCTGCCTAGCAGAGAGAGCTCCAAGAAGGCTCATTACACTGTCATATCATATTTATGGGATAAAATGGTTAGTTCATAGTCAAACTGCATACAGTGGGAAAGGTATGCTTGAGACTCTTTGTACCCACAACTTTGTGGGTTTGTTTGTTCACTCTACTCCTTTGTGGGTTTCTTGGAGGAGTTGTTGGCCCAGCTATGGTGCCCAGCTATGGCTCATGCCTTTACCTCCTTTGGAGTCAGGTGCAATCCATCACAGACCCCAACAGCTTGTTTGCACAAAACAGTTAGGCCTAACACAAACCATAATGATCAGTGAGGTGTGTTTCCATAACTCTGATCTCCTTTTAGGTGAAACAGTAGGATGGAAGTTACAGGGGTGTTTGTAGTTCTCACTCTGGTCCTTTTAAGAAAACTTTTATGTAACAAAGCCGATGTCACAGCATATTTCCTGTGTCTCAAGATGGATGCTTGATGGAATATGTGAGCTAAAACCTCCAGTTACTTGGTAGTGATTTAGACTCACTGGAGTAGAAAAAGCTCAAAATGGGTATATGGTATTGGGCTGCAGACTTCCTTCCAATGTGGGGTGAAGAGAGAAACCATTTCACCTATAAGCCACTGGGCACAGATTCCTCACCTGGCATGGATTCATCAAGCTAGAACAGCTCACGTGCCAGACAACATAAGCATAACTGCAGCTTTGGAGCCACTTTGCAACTGGGTTTATTGCTGCATTTACAGAGTAGCACATATGAACTCAGATATTCCCCAAGAGACAAACCAGTGCCAGCTTTGAGCTGAGGATGTCCTGCAGACACACAGGCAGAAATTCCTGGCTCAGGATATTCTTATGGGGGGTGTAGTCTGGCTCCATGCTTGTGTCATACTGTGACTGTGCTAAAAAATCCCCAACCAAATCAAATGTGAATGGAACAACCTGCCACAAGATCCATCCCAACAGTCAGGTAATAATTGCTCATTACAGGATCTGCTGTACCACTCTTTGAAGTGTCTGCTGTCTTCATTAGGGAAAACTCCTATTTTCTCTGTATGGCAGCTACTGCATTAATGCATATATAATTAAATGTTCTCTTTTTTTATGGTGTAACAAAACGTCAGGGCTCTGACATTCATGTCTAGCTCTCAACAGGACAGCTACATGCTGGGATTTCAGTGGCTTCTCTGAAGTGCTGTAGATTGCATGAATCTAAACTGAACATACCAGGATTTGTACTTGTTGAGTAACTCACATGGATGCATTTCTGTGCAAACAGCTCCAAGCGAACTGCTTTAGCAGGGGGGGTTGGACTAAACAATTCCCAGAGGTCCCTTCCAACCCCTACCATTCTGTGATACTGTTATAATGGGAAGGCAGTCAAGAAGTTATTGACAGACATCTGGCAGGTAATGAAAGGAAAATAAGGAATCTGCTCCCTTATTTTCCTTTTCATGCTTGTCTGTCTAAATTAACAAAATCTACATGTGAAGTAAGGGCTTTTTTTTGGTCATGACATCATATACAGTCATTCCCCACTGGAATGGGCTGCCCAGGGAGGTGGTGGAGTCACCGTCCCTGGAGGTGTTCAAGGCACGTTTGGACGTGGCACTTGGTGCCATGGTCTAGTCTTGAGGTCTGTGGTAATGGGTTGGACTTGATGATCTTTGAGGTCTCTTCCAACCTTGCTATACTGTGATACTGTGATATAGCTTCTTATGTTCATATATTCATAGCTTCCCAGAAAAGGAACATATGAGCTATACTTTAATGCAAACTCTTCTGGGAAAGAAGTTAAAATAACTAGGATATGATACAGAATGAAAATTTCAAGAGTTTTGCAACAGTATTTCTGAAGAGACAAAACTTGCATCACCAAGATAAGCAGTAAGAGGTCTAAGTAGACAAGAGGTGGGAACTAGTGTTTGATGAGGTCTTGTCTCTAAAATGTACACACAGCCTCAATAAATTTCCCAGGTTCTCACTGTTGTATACAAGTAAAGGACAGTAAAAGGAGTATTTTTCCTCATGTCCTATTTATATTGATCAAGAGGCAAAAATCAACTAAGGCAAAACTTTATTTATTTTTTGGTAGAAAGTAAAATGAAGCAGTCTTATAATTAAGCAGTATTTTCTAGGTTTCTTCTGCAGCAGAACCCTCAACAACCCTCATTAAACTGATAGCCTTATTCAGTGCATCTTGTTTTCAAGTAAAAATACCAAATGAGACTACAAGTGGCTATTTGGTATATTTCTGCTGACCATGGCACCTAAATGCCCATCAAAGAGGGGTAACAGCCACTGCTATTTTTACTCACTTCTTAAACTGTATTGTTCATACCAATCCTTTTCCCAGTTGCTACCCTACTTTGCACAATCCCAAGTAACAGTGAAACTACTGCATTCTTGTCAGTTCCACAACTCAGCTCTTGGATGCTGACACTTAGTCTAGAAATTCCTGTTGTAATCCAAATAGCAATAAATTATTATACATCTGAAGGGCAGTACAACATATACATCTTCACGCTACACTTGCCTGTCAGGCAAATACAGTATTACAGTATTAATTTTACTTGCACTTAGGTAAAAGTAGAACTCTATTTGTCTGCAAAGCAAGAGATTTTGAATGATATTGTGAATTACATGTACACACATTCCTTCTGCAGTTTGACACCAGCTATATGTCTACACAGTTTAAGCAATGAAATGGTTTTTAGCTTGTTCTTCATACAGGACACTTGCTACATGTCCAAATAGTCAGTTATCTGAAAACAAAACGAAACAAAACAATATACAACTGCGTAATAGTGCTTTTAAGACTCATTTGTTAAAATCCAGAACAGCTTTACAGTAGCTGTTAGGTAGTTACCAGTCTCTTCCAAAGATATGCAGTAATAAAGAACAAAGTAAAATCTATCCTTAAGCAGCATCTGAGAAAACAACTTAATTTAGCTGCCACTTAGTGGCAGCCATCACTTAGGCATTTTTGGTATTGATACATCTCTTTATCATAGAATTTGTGCATTAATCAACAAAAATGTAGGCTCCAATTCAGCAAATACTTGCATGTGTGCAAATTCTTTGCTTCCACATGGAATATTTCAAGTTATGACTCATAAGATGAGCAAAGTTAAGTAAATCTTTACAGGAAGGGAATTCTTAGTGCTTAAGTAAATATTTACAAGAGGGGAATTCTTAGTGCTTAAACCTGAACTGTATTATTTGATAGGACCAAGATCCAATTCTAGACTTACAGGACATGGGAGACACTCCTATAAAGAACAGATGTTGTTTTAGGACAAACACTTTCAAAGCTAGCAAGAGCCTCTAGAAGTGTGTGTGCCTTCTCTCCAAACACTACTTGGAGTAATGTGGGCCCAGTCTTACTGCCCTAGCCCCTGGCTACTGCATGAGGAATCAGTAAAGTGCTCATCACAAATTCTGCACTCTACGGAATGAAATCAAATTTAAGTACCTTCAGAATGCTTTCGTATTTATAAACTATGATATTTGATGCTCAACATATTTCCCTGGGGTGACAAATATGTTCTTAATTCTGAAGGTAAATTAGAATTCTGCTAGGACTAGGTGTGTTTCACCTTTGTCCCAATGAAATCATTCTCTGCTTCCAGAGGAAAGCTTAACTGGATTTAATTTCACTGTAAATGTTCATGCTTGACTAAAATGTGATGCCCATGCAATTTCAAAAGCACCAGCATTCAATGTGACAGTTAGCTTTGTTTAATCAACCATGAAGCACCAGTATTGTTTAAAGTATATCCACTTTGATTTGCATTCAGATCTGTTCCCAAATGCACCATAATCCTGAGAGGTCTTGCTTGCCCTTTGCCCTTTCCTTTGATTTGATGTGTCTCCTTCCTCTTGAATACAGTATCTTTGATATAAATGGTATTGATCTTTGTGGTATCTTCTCATTAACATAATTCTTAACACTTCAATTACCTAAACTTTCTCTTTAGATAGATAAATATATATATTATTAAATCTTTTGCTAGCTTTCAGATAATTAATCTATGAGAACTGGCTTAAGACTGTATGCTCTCTGTATATAACTTCTGTATGCTCCTCATATGAAAACAAATAACAGTTTGAACTATTTAGCCATGTGTTTGGATGATTATATTTTTTTTAAAGGCTTGGGTGTTGCTCATATTTATCTTCCAGTCAGCTACAGGATAATAGCAACAGCAAACACGTTGACAATGCAGTTCATTGTTCGGTTTTCCCATCTCACTGTGCAAGTTCCTAGAAGAGATGATTACAAAATAAAAATAGAATGCCAGCATCTTTGCTACATTCACTTTATCACAGTGTAAATGATGTCAACTTAATAAGAATAATTCAGCTGTGATTTAAGGTGAGTACTGTTATGTTATCTTGGCTATAAATAGACTACATTCCTCAAAACATTTTCACTAACTTGTACATCATTTACTACCTAACGTGAGCTTTGTCTGCTTAAGATGGTTTCAAGGAAACTTGCAAAAATCCTTAACAAAGACCTCATTTTGAAACTGGCAAGACTGTATCAGACAAGAAATCAGAAAAAGGATGGGATCAAATGCCTTCTAGTGTATTACTTTCTGCAATCTTTCCTCTTTTATTGTATCAATGCTTCACAAGCCAAGAAAACACAAAGATTAAACTGTACTTGTTTACTTAGTATCATTTTATGATTTTTTTTTTTAAACCTTGGTTGACATTCTAATGTCATCTCTATTTTAAAGTTAAATCTTGGTGTCCTTTTCTATAAAGACCTGAGTCTGAGACAGGCATAAGATTATTTAACCTTGGGGAAAAAAAGCAACCCTGCATTTAGAACTAGTTTAGAAGCAGGAAAAGGAATCTGAAGTCTGGCTGATAGGTAAGCAACCAAAACACAGACTGATATTCAAACTGTTTCTTATAAAGTTCTGCTCTCCCCCAAAGCAGCACTGTTCTTTAGAGCAAACAGGCAGATACATTTAAGACCGCCCACTTACATTTGTGGTGAGCAATGTTTTGACTCTTCAACTGATCTATGGTTAGGACAACAAGGATTAAATGCTTTGACTTACTTCAGAATTAAGGCATTTTTACTCCTGCTTCACATCATTTACAAAGCAATCACTCTTAATATAGGCAGGGACCGCTAACAGAATATTTCTGCTGGGATTGTAAACACGCATCTAATCCTGGAAGCTACTGCTTCCAAAGTCAGTCTTGAAAATGTTCAACCTAACTATCAGGGGTGAGCAGTAGCATTTCTTTCACCACAAAATCTTTAGTGAGGAAACTTACCGTCAGTTGTGGTATCCCAGAAGCATGAGCTTGCTGTGTGAAGACCAGCTCCACTTCTCTGCATCACTGCACAGGTTACTGCAAGATACAGTCATAAAATTAAGGCATTCATTACTAGGAGAGATGAATCATTCAGTACTTCTGAACTCAAGCCCCCACTGTGTTTTAAAGTGGCTGGCAGGTGGCATTCAACTAAGTCAAAACCTTTTTTGACAACCTCCTTGCCCGCAGTGTTCTACTCAAGACCTTGGTATTAATTTCATTATTATTTTTTACTCACATAAAGGCAACAGCCCTAACAAAATGCTTGCTAATAAGATTGTGGGTCTTATCTTTTAAACTACTTAGATATGCGTTGTGTCACGTGCACCTCAGAAAGGGATTGCAGGTGCTGTTCTCACAGATACAACAGAAGTTGCATTTGATGGGAGTCGTTTCCCAAAAGAAGTGATTGACTGCTCTCTGAAACCACACTCCAGTAATATGCAGCATTTCTAGACTGATTTGCAATGGTCACAAACCCAGTGACAATCTGAATCCTAGACTTCCAAAACAGAATAGAGTGCAAACACTCCACAAAAGGACTGAAGTGGATAAAACTTCCACCTATTTCCATTTCCCTTCCAAAGCATGCATGTGTATGTAATGGGACACGACTTGGGATCCAGGACTAAAGTCTTTCAAGTGTCTGCATTTATAGGAAACTTAAGCCTACTGGAAATTTTATTTAAGAGCAGCAATTATTTCCTGAACTGATGCCAGAAAGTTGATATAATTGTTTTGGAATTGCTTACCAGACTGTGTAACATGTCATCTTCTGTGACAAGTGCTGCCAACACGCTTAGCCTAGGTAAAACTGTCATGGTTTTCCCACAAGTGTAACTAAAAATCTATACAAGGGAAGGGTTCAGATATCTGCTCTGCTTTGTTTACAGTTTAAAACTCCCTACTGAATATGGCCCTGCATTCAAATGAACCATTCAGCTATTACATATTGTATGTGGTAAAAATATGACTGCTTCTACTTACCGATGTACTTGTATGTTTTCCCAAGCTTTACTAGATGTGTCAGCGACTGTTCTACTATAGCAGCAGTCCACTGGTTGACTTTGTTGTGATTATAATCTGCCTTGCCTAAAACACTTTCTATGCACTGAAAGAAAAGAAAACTTGCAGTAAACATATTTCAAAGTGTAGAGGTTTAAAACGTCTTGCATAATCTGAGGAATTTTATCTGGCAATTGGATTACTTTAAACCACTTGAGCTCATCAGGTATCAGTTGCTGAATGGGAAGCAAAATGAACCCTCTTGAAAATTATTTTTAATACATTTACCACATTATTATATGGCAAAAAAAAATAGACTCTGGATGAATGTTTCCTGTAGGAAAGACCTCAGCCATATGCTTTAAGTCTCAAGTTAAGCAGAAGGATCTATTTACCAGGGAAGATACTTGCACATGCCACTGCTCCTAATGACTGCCTACTCCAGGATGGCTTTCAGAAGCTACTGTAATAGGAATGGTACTACTCAAATCAACTATGTCAGCTTGGGCTGGCCAATGTTTCAGAGCCTGGGAGCAATATACCAAAATCTTCAGTTACAGCTGCATACCCCAACTCAAAAGATGAGAAAAATACAAGTGTGAGAGATACTCAAGGGTTGCATCTTGCAATAGAGAAAGTATCTGAACTGTTTGAAAACTGCATGTTCTCCCATAGCTACAAACTGGTCAATGCTGTCTTAAATTTAAGATGATTGTAACTTTTACACTGCATTCTCTGGTCCTAAGAAATTCAGAATTATGTGCTGATGGGTACTTCTTAAGAAATACACACCTTAAAAAGGAAAGCAAAACAAAACTCTGGTCTCCTCTGATTCAGTAAGATGAATCTCACACACTGGCCACTCACAGGCTGTGCAAGAGACTTGTACCCCGGATCTTACAGAGCCCAATTAGTTCTGATCAGTGTATAAAGCTGAACAAAGGCTTCAATGGAAACAAACATTTGCAAAACAGAAGAGAAGGCAAAAGAGGGACAAGAAGATACCCCGGGGATTTTGGTCCTTGCAGAAAAGTACTCAGTGCTAGGGTTCCTCAGCACTGGTTAAGCTTGCAATCAGAGGCAGTAACGCTTGGCTTTACTTCCAGTGTCTGGAGACACTATCATGCTGTATTTGGCCTTTCCAGGCAGGGACAGTTATATAAAGGGTTGAATCCTTGTTTATCTAACATCTAAGAGCTTGGTGTTGTGTACTGGAGCAGTTGTGAAGTGCAGATGGGAAAGCACCTGCCCCTCTGCAGGGATTCCTTTCTCAAAATGGTATTTCCCTGTAAATGTGTATGCCACCGGCTCTTCATTAATCACTGTCTAGTTACTAGGCATTTGATTTAGAACATCAGGCTAGTGCCAGCCTGCTCTTTTTGTATAAAAAATATTTTTCAAAAGCATTGCCAGGATAACAAGCTCATGCAGTACAATCTCCTGTTCAACTTGGGGAAACTTTCAAGTTTGACCATATTGCTCAAAAGGCCTTGTCCGGTCAAGTTTTAAGTCTCCATGGATCATCCCTATGGATGGAGACTGCGCAAGCTCCCCTTGCAACCTCTCTATGGATTAACTACTTGTTATCTGGATAAGGGGGCAGGGGTGGGAATTTCCTTTGCTGTTTATGACTGCTGCACCTCATCTTTTCCCACTTTTGTAAAGTGAATTCTGGCTCTCTTTTCTCTCATCTGTGTTCCACTCTTTAGGTAGCTGAAGACGGCAATTAGATTAAGCTGCAAACAAAAGTCTGCCTTTATTTGATACAAATAACACTTTCATGTAAGATTGAATTTATATGTGATGGTCAATGAAAATAATTTCTTTCACTAGAGGGCAAGATAAGGTAAAGAATGTCTCTGAAATGCAGCTGCTAGCTAAAACCTACCTCCTTAACTATGTTGTGAGCCTCATCAGCATTGAAGATCATCTGTAATAAAAATGAATTATTACTATTTCTGATAGAATAGAAAACCAATTATGTAGTTTTAAGTAACATGCAATGATTAGGCCTCATGGCTGGTTACCTGCATCATGCAGTCTGTTAGTATAATTCTAAAATCTTACATTTTTTCCCCAGCACCATACATACTTTATTAAGTAGTGCTTTGCTAGTCACATTTGAGTGTACTAAAAAAGCTCAGGCCTCAGTGAGCTTGGAAAGAGGTTCAATTTACGCTTTATTTAAAGGTTAAGTTCCACCACTATCTGATTGCCATGGGCATATTCTCCAAGACAAAAAAATTAAATGGCAAATATTTTGCACTGGGTCTCAATCCAATTTTTATTGAAGTCACAAACTTACTAACCCATGGTTACACAAGGTTTCAGAACTTTAGTATCAAAAAGACTGGACACCAGAATCATTACTTTACCCAAGTAACTTTCTCTAGCACGGAAAGTGCCTCCTACTTTCTGTTCATTCATACTAACTAGCATTTAGCTTGGCTTCCAAAGTCAACATGAGATGTGCCACTGTGCCTCTTTCCAGCCCTCAATTTCAATTTCTTGGGCACGGATAGCAACCTCATGGACAATAATGTTTCTAGAGGTTTGTGGGGCTTTTTAAACTAGAACTGGTCCAAAAGACCCGAGGTAAGTTCCCCAGGAGAAAGGAAAGGCTCCTCGCTTTTGGCTGGTAGGGATCAGCCTGTAGCGCAGATCAGGCCCAGTGATTCTTGGCTTTCTTTCCAGGGGTGATTTAAGAAAGATGGCCGCAGACTGACAGCTCCACAGCGGGCGGCGGCACCCGTCAACACCGCTTCCGCTTTGCTTTGCAGAACTTTTAGCTCCCAGACTGGGCACGGGCAGGTAACAACCGAAGCCCCTAGTGAGCGGAGGGCAGCACCAAGCCCCCCGAATGCATCGGCGGACCCCACTCCGCCTGGAGGCGGACCGCCAGGTGTTGCACCAGCCCCGGGGGCACTCAGGGGGCGGGGAATGAGAGGCACCTACGCACATCTCACCTGTACGGCTACAGCCTTCAACCTGCCCGTCCCGCCCCGGGAAAAGGCCCTGGCAGCGCTGCCCGCCCCGCGCCGGGCTCTCGGCCGTGCTCCTCCGGAGCGGTGGAGGCAGTGCGGGGCCCAAGGGCTGGGTGGCGGAGGACCTCGCACCCAGCCCGGGCATAAGCTCGCAGCCCCCCGCCCCATCGGAGGGCGGCGGGTCCTACCTCATCGTTGTGGGGGTGAAACTCGTCCATGGCCCCGGCCCGGGCGGCTGCTGTTCCGGCAGCGGAGGCGGTGGCGTCTGCGAGTCCTGCGCAGCTCCTCCTCCGCCGGGCCGGGTGGAGTCTCCTGCGGCAGCGGCCGGCGGGCAGCGGGGGCGCCCGCTCCGGGGCAGAGGTAGGGGAGGCCGGGTTGGCAGGATTTCGCTGGGCCAGCGGTTAGCTGAGGCTAGCCGTGCCGAGCCGAATAGGAAAGGGAGTTGACTGCGGCCCTCGAAGCCCACTCGAGCTAGCACTGTCCTCCGGGCACTCGGGCCAGCGAGTCTGGGGCCGCACCTCCGCCTCCCGGCGTGGCGGGTACAGCGGCGGCGAGCGGTGCCGCTTGTCGGTGGTGCTGGCCGGCTTTCGGCAGGGTCTGCACCCGGCGCCGAGACCTCCGGTGTTTGAGTGCCGCAGGAAAGCGGAGCCGCGCTTTTTGGTAACCTTATTGCTGTGTGTCTGCCCTTCGTCGGACATACAGGAGCGGTTCCTCCAGAGCAGCACTGACACCTCTGCACCCTCGGATGTTTGCCCCTCTGTTCCTTGAATGAGTCTGTGTCCATTATCTGACACAAAGATGCTGTTAGAATTTAGTAATTGCAATGTCAGGTTCTTTTTATTCCACTTTTTCACAAAGAATTAATCCTTAGTTTCCTATGAATCAATACACACACACACATATATATATATATACATACACATCAGATCTTTTCTCTCGGCGGTTGCCTGGGAAACACAAAAAGGCATCTAGTACAAAACAATGCAGATTTTTTTTTTGAATGGTGGTTGTTTTTCATATTGTTGTGCTCTCCCTCTAGCTCTCAATGTTCCATACTTGATAATGGTTGTAGCCCAAGAAGACTGAACATGAAGACAAAGCTCGTTTAAGAGCAGATCTTTATGAGCAAGCACGGATGAATATCACAGGGAAACACAGGAAACAAAACCTCCTTCAGTATAAAGTTTTTTTGTGTTGTGACTTTGCAGTATTTTTGCAGGCTAAGCTGTTTATTTTTAAAGAAAGCTAAGGTCCAACTAAACATGAGGAGGGAATTCCTTACATTGATGGTGGTGGAGCACTGAAACAGGCTGCCCAGAGTCTCCTCTGGAGTCATTCAGAGCCTGCCTTGATGCCATCCCGTGCAGCCTGCTCTAGGTGAACCTGCTTTGACTGGGAGGTTGGACTAGATGATCTCCAGAGTTCCCTTCTAACCCTATCATTCCATGCTTCTGGGAAGCATGTGCTGTACATGCATTGGCATCCTGTAGGACAAAGCTAAAAGCACTAAAATAGCTTATCCTTGGACCCTGTGCATTTTTCAGTCTCTATTTTTTCTCAGAGTTTGTGCATCTTTGCATCTGTATTGTTGGACCAAACAATTAGTTTCTAGACTGTTTTTCAGTTCTGCTCAGAAATATTCAAAGGAATACATTAATTAGAACACTAGCAACTAGTGAATTTCATGGAAAATAGAGAGGGTTGCTGAATGATAGATGAGCTCTGTATGTGTAAGTCATAATGTAAAAAAAAAATTACCTGCCCTTCCTCCCTCACTACCCTTTACAGATAGGAGAGAGCAGGAACTCTGAGGAAATTCTGAGTACATCAATCTCAGATCAACATCCAGAGAGCTATAAGAAAAGTGACAAAATGGCAAAACAATATTAATCCAGAAAGCATTTATTTGGCATCACCCATAGACAGCCAGCAAAAATTTGTCAAGGGTACACATCAAAAAATCTGATTTTATTTTTTATTGGGCAGCTGGTTTAATGGATGAAGAGGAAATAAATAGTAGGTGTGTTGTTTTGTAGTAAAATACATCTTTTTATGCACTCCCACATAAGAAAATGTAATCTAGTAACCAATCATTCCTAATAAAAGGTTATCAAAGTAGGAGGAATAAATGCAAGAAGATGGGTTGTTTTTTTGCCCCCAGAGCTAATCCGTATTAGTCACAATAACTGAAATAGTGGAATAAAAATGCTGCATATAAAGCCTTTTAATGACAGTGTGTTGAAAGAAGTTACAAGCACCTTGAGTGACAAGATCGAAACTGAAAGTATTGAACAGGTTGGAGAAATCAACAAAAAGAAATCTCGCAAAAATATAAAGTACTGCCTGTAAAACCAAGACATCGAATGCACAAATACAAAATAGGGACTCACTGTCTAGGTAGTAATGCTATGAAAAAAAAAAAAAAAAAGAAGTAATAAATAGGAAGCCAAGTGTGATGTTATAAATAACTAAATACATCAAAGAATACCATGAAGGGCACAGAAGCCAGTGATTTTGTTCTGCTTGCTGCTGTTCAGGCATGAAATATAACTCTCACCCCAGGATGACAGCAGGAGAGACAGAAAAGTAATTCTTCTTGAAGGCACAAAGACCAAAAAGAAGTTTAGAAAATGTGATTCGTGGAGGAACTGCATTGTTTTACATCTCTTGTCCAGTCTTGTAGATGTCTCTGACTGTATAGCAGTTTGCTAAAAAAGGAGATTAACAGGCCTACATATGATGAAAGGTAGGACAAGAAACGATGGCTTCAGTTTGAACTCAGGGAGATTTATGTTACATATTAGGAAAAGAAATTCCAAGGGTAAGAGTAATAAAGCACTGAAGCAGACCTGGTTTAGAATCACCTTTTGCTGGATCAATAACACATTAGATAACATCTACCAGCCATCCAGACAGCCTTTAGAGAAGAGGAGGTATTAAATAACCTTTTGAGATAGTTTTAGGCTTACATTTATTCAACTTCTGCAACTATTGAGTGGTTATTTCCCCTTTTTTCCTAACAGAATCACTTTTTATCTGATTTCAGTAGCCAAAACCATCAATATTTTTCTTTCCCCCCCCCTCACCGAGAATGAATAATGGTATTACTGATTTCACAAGAGCAATGCTAAATCATAGCAAGGAACCAATACAGTTCTTTTCAAGGGGGATTACCAGATAACATTGCTTAATTCTTTATTACACTACTGTGAATTGCAAACTGGAAAATGTAAATGGATTGGCAGTGTAATTAGTTCTGTGAATTGTAATAGGAAATGTGAAAAGTGCTGAAAAAGCTGGCTCAGAAACACAACCATAGATTTGAAAGAGCTGTAGGCTTTCATCATTCAAATGCAGAACAGGGGCTCTTAAAAAGATGGAGAATAAATAGCTCAGCTCAAATAATTTGTTCATTAAGAAACATACTGGAGAGGTGGCAGTCTGTGCAGGCTGGGCAGATCCTCCGCTGCTTGAGCATAAGCAGCAAAATGAATAGCAATGCAGCTAAAATAGCACACCTCCTCTCTCACATTTTCCTTTTAACTGCTGTAAACATTTTAAACCTTCACATCTACCTTAAACTGTTGAATACAAAGTCAATAGAATCCTGGTATTTAATTTTTGGGGCTTAGTTTCTGACACATGTTGAGATGCTGGAGGAAGGATCATTGTGTGCTGCTTTTGTTCTTGCTTGTATGCATGCTCTGCTCAGTATTGGAGGCAATGGAGCAGTGAGTTACATGGACTGATCAATATGGCAGATGGTATGGACAGGGTAGGCCTGAAACAGGCAGACTAAAGACTAAACAGAAGAAAAACCATGGTGGGGAAGGGACAAGATCTTGACAGCCAGCATGAAGTCCAGTCCATTTGATTTTCAAAATTCCTCTGCTGGTCAAAAAATGGCTGTGAATACCACTGGCAAAATGAAATACGGCCTAGCACAGAAAAAGTCACATCTCTGCTCACAGCCCTAAGACTGAGTCTTTTAGAAAGGCTTATCACAAAATAGTCAAGGCCACACCTTAAACACTGTGTCCAGTTTTGGGCCCCTCACTAGGCAAAGTCGCAAAGACATTGAGTTGCTGGATTGTGTCCAGAGAAGGGTAACAGCTAGGGAAGGGTCTAGCAAACAAGTCTGATAAGGAGGGGCTGATGGATAACAAACAAGTCTTATAAGGAGGGACTGATGGAACTGGGATTGTTTAGGCTGGAGAAGAGAAGGCTGAGGGGAGACCTCATTGCTCTCTACAACTATCTGAAAGGAGGTTGTGGTGAGGTGGGGGTTCTGTCTCCTCTCCCAAGTAACTGGTGATAAGGCAAGAGTAAACGGCCTCAAGTTGTGCCAGTGAAGGTTTAGATTAGATACTAGGAAAATTTTCTTTGCTGAAAGAGTGGTCAGGCATTAGCACAGACTGTCCAGGGAAGGTGTTCAAAAACCATGTAGACATGCACTTTGGGACGTGGTTTAGTGGGCATGGTGGTATTGGTTGACAGTTGACTTGATGACCTTAGAGGGCTTTTCCAACCTTAATGATTCTATGATTCTATGCTCCAGCCATTGTAATATGGAAAGACAAAAGCACTATTCCTACACAGCATGGAAACTGCTGAGCTGGAAGGGGAGCAGAGCACTTGCCTCTCTTTCTTCTTAAGCTTTGGAAATTATTCAAGCATCAAGCAGACAGAACAATGTCATGTGCTTGTGCCCAGGCAACTATACAAACATATTTTGCTTGGAATAAAAGCTGGTCAACATTTTGCCTTTCTATTCCATGGGAAATGCTGACATTTCATCCTTTACAGATTTGGCAGAAATTCGGATCTCAAAATGCAATGTAATTTATGGAAACTGGACACCTGTGCACTGAAGGCAGCAGCTTTCATCACAGGACAAAACAATCCATGGGCAAACCAACTTGTCTATATCTACTGTCTTTATGTCAAAGTTCAATGCTTCACACCCATGCTGGAGCTAGAAGCCAGTGGCTACCACTAAGCTTATCGGGCAATAAAGAAGAAAAATCGCTTGATGAATGTGGGATGAGGCACTAACAAAGTACGTGATTAGATTGCCTGAAGAAATCAGTGCTGCATGGCAGTAATTCTTCAGTTCATTGAACTACTTTAGCGGAAGGTGTTAGCTGCCCTAAAGGATGCTTACAGTATTTTCGCGTTTATAAAGCTTTCTAACTTCTCCAGAATTATATCTGAGCATTAAAAAATAGGGAGTACAGGAGGATATGAAGAAGACCTGCCCTGTGACAAACTCCTTGGCTCCAAACTTTTCAAAGTTTGTGACACATCTAATTGATCTTTGTAGATTTTAAATATAAATGTTAGACATAGGACAAGACAAAGGGTTTCAGGCTTGTTGATGAAATCAGGAGGAGGTCCTTGAGAACAGTTTGTTCCTTGACGCTTTTAGGAAATAGTAAAACTTTTACCTAGGGAGAGAACAATATGCTCACAGCTTAACACAGCTGACTTCTCATTTTGTTTCCTCCTGTGATGGCACAGAGATCCCAAATAATGGTGTAAATTTCTGTACTGGGTTTGTGTGGCAAGGTGCTGGCAGTGCTTGAGGGGCTGCATGGGTGGCTTCTGTGAAAAGACACCGGGAGCTGCCCTCATGTCCCTTGCTCTAAGACAGGCCCAGTGTTGCCCAAAGCCAGCTGTGCCTCCGTGATAATTTGTTTAAGAAAGGGTAAAAAAAAAACAAACACTTTGCAGCAGCTGTAAGGGAGTCTTGTTTGCTTGTAGGGAGTCTTGTTTGCTTGTCACAGAATCACAAAATTGACCAGGTTGGAAAAGACCTTTGAGATCATCAAGTCCAACCTATCATCTAACACCTTCTAATTAACTAAACCATGGCACTAAGTGCCTCATTCAGTCCCTTTTAGACATCTCCAGGGATGGTGAGTCCACCACCTCTCTGGGCAGCCCATTCTGATGTCAGTCACTCTTTCTGTGAAGAACTTCTTCCTGATATCCAGCCTAAGCCTGTCCTGTTGCAGCTTGAGACTGTGTCCTCTTGCTCTGTCACTCGTTGCCTGGGAGAAGAGACCAACCCCCACCTGGCTACAACCTCCTTTCAGGTAGTTGTAGAGAGCCACAAGGTCTGCCCTGAGCCTCCTCTTCTCCAGGCTGCACAACCCCAGCTCCCTCAGCCTCTCCTCACAGGGCTTCTGCTCCAGACCCCTCACCAGCCTTGGTGCCCTTCTCTGGACATGTTCCAGCATCTCAGCATCTTTCTTAAATTGAGGGGCCCAGAACTGGACACAGTACTCAAGGTGTGTCCTAACCAGTACTGGTACAGGGGCAGAATGACTTCCCTGACCATATAATCTGTTATATGTGTGTCTTTGCTTCATCATTCTGTTCTTTAGCTGTTCCTGCTGTTCCTGTTTTGTATTTATCGAGTCATAAGAAAAATGACTGAAGTGGAACAAATTATAAACAGCTCATCTGTCTTCCTCTCATGATATTAAGGAAGCTGCTATTCAAAGGCCTTTACCTTCTGCTCTCTTACCTCTCATGTCCCTGATTGATTGGTATTATTGAAAAAAACCCATACTGTCAGTTATACTGTAACAGAGAGTACAGCTAGCAGTTTGGAGAGATCTGTGGCTTTCAAATGGGCACAGGGTGCCACAACTGCCATGATCTGTGGGTGGGATGTGTGTTGGGTTGACCTTGGCAGGCTGCCAGACCCACACCTAGCTCCCCCTCCTCTCAGCAGGCAGAGAAAGGGTTATGGAAAAGCTCCTAGGTCAGGATAAAGACAGAGCAATCACTAACCACCTACTGTCGCTACTGTGCTGGTTGACAGCCAACTGAACATGAGTCAGCAGTGTGCCCAGTTGGCCAAGAAGGCCAATGGCATCCTGCTCTGTATCAGGAATAGTGTGGCCAGCAGGACCAAACAAACAAGCCACAAAAAACCCAAACAACCCCCCCAAAACCAAAACTAACAAACCCCCAACCAACTAACCAAACAAACAGAAGAACCCCAAAACCTGAAAACAAACCCAAAAAATCAACCAGCCAACCAAATCAACAAAAAACCCTAACCCAACAATCAACAGAAATTGACTGGGTTCAGTGTAGAGTGGCTCCAGATCTATGTATTAAAAAAATATTTAATTATTTCCTCCTACAAATCAAAACTCACCACAGATGTTTCATGAACAATGTGTGATCCCTATACTGAAATTCTTAGTTTCAATTTTATTTACTTAGGTACCTGGGTAACCTTCAAAGTCAGAGAGCCAGAAATAAAGAACGTTTTGGTGTCTTGTAAATGTGAATTAATTCTGAGACAACTGTCTTACTTGTCAGTATTTCTGAAAAGGATAATATGTGGTAAAGAAAATAACCTTCGTTGAGCTTGCTGGGTAAACTTTAGAGTGTACCAAGGCTGCTTGATCACATTTTTCTAATTCTTCTTTTGTTCTTGTTAAATTATATTAAGCAATACCTTAATGTGCATGGAATGTGACATTGTTCTAAATGCTATTCAAGCAGTTATCATAATGCTGCTGTAAGATGATAAATTATGAGAGCTTGTGTCCAAGAACTCCTACAACATGCATGTTTCAAGACAACATGTTTTATGGTGTATCAATAAAACTGTTTTAAAATGCACTTGTTTAGAAACATGTAGCCTATGAATTTTGTTATGTACTATGCATAAAAACATCTTAACCTCAGTCTTATATAATTTAGAAATGCTGCAGTGTCAGCTGCTGAAAGCAGGCACACTGCTATCCTTTTCTTAAATGCAAGACCTCAATGTCATGAGAGTTAAATGAAAGATGGGGTTCTTTACCATGACCAGTAGAACACTTCTACCTTTACAGTTATTATTTGCTTTACTGAGGTGAAAATAACCATTATAGGACTGGGATGAATTCCTGACTTTGCTGTTAATACAGCTGATGTAAAATGTCAAAGTGGTAAGAATGTTACATGGTCATATTTACATTTTTTCCCCCCTTTCTTTCCTGTTGTTTGGAAAAAAGAAGCAATCAGGCACATGTTACTTTTAAGGTGGAACAAATAAACACCACGAGACAGCTGAAATGATGTGAAGGCTCAGTACCAGCATATTAAGTGATCCAGCCCCTCGATTTCCTTCCTTAGCAGCACAACCCTGCCTTCCATGGCAGAAGCTCCAGTCCTCCAACTGACGACTCATCCTGGAGGTGTGGCTCATCAGCAACAAAAAATAAGTAACTTTCTGCTAGTTTTCTTGCACTGACTTGATAAGAGGTCAAACAGACAGCAGAGCAAGGGAGAACAACACTGAAAGGCTTTCACCTTCCAGTGATTGCACCATTAAACAAATAGAGAATTTTAACCAAACATGAGCTCATTTTCCCTACGTATCAAAATAATTAAAAAAAATATATTTTTATATCATCATTTTCTATCTATACATATCTATAGACAGCAAGAACTCTTAATTAATCTCTGTCACAGTCCTAGTTTAATGAACATTTATTCAAGCTGAAAGCAAAGAGTCATTGAACTTCCCTTTCACCATTCTGGCTGAAACAAGAAAGAAACATTGTCTGGAGTACTGTCCAAAGGACCACAGAAAAGCATGAAAAGGAACTAAATTTTGTTTGCTTGTTTGTTTGTTTGTTTTTAGTAAAGAGCTTTTTCAAATTGGGACTACAGGAGCTAGGCAGCTGTCTGTGTACTAAGCAAGGGACAGCCAGCAAAGCCACATGATTGTGCCTTAAAGAGCCTAAGAAGCAGAGCTTGCTCTGGAAAACACCCTTTCTACATAATGTCTGCAAAGGAAAATGCCTATTGAAAGTATTATCTTTTTATAGTGTTCAAGTTAACACAGTTGGGCTGTGTTTATAAGTCACTTAAACCATGTTGAAGAAACACTTCATTCAAGTTGACAGCTTTCCTCTTAGCAAAAATTACCTCATAAGGCTACAACTGTGAACAAGTGCTTTGAGTAAAACATAATGCAAATGAAAGACAGATCAGTGACTCTTGCCAAGGCATTGAGTTTTCAGAGGGCAAAGAATTCTTTTATATAACAAATGGGAGTGCTTTTCACTGTGAAGATAGAAGTTTGCCACCTTATTTTTTTCCAAACCCTATTTCAAATGCAAAATACAACTTCTGGCTTCCTGAGCACATTTTCTTGTCAAGGACAAGTTGAACCAATTTATTTGAGCTAAAAGGTTCTCTTGGTTTCTGACCAGAATGGCAAGCATTGGTGTACAAAGCCTGCTTTAAATGGTTGGTATTAACAAATATCTTTTGCCACTATGAAATATTTTCATAGATGAAAACCAAATTTGGGAATCAAAGAGTTGTTGCAGTATGTTGATCCAGTGAATGAACCCTGTAGTTTTATAGACTCATTTTCTGATTGGCATTGAGTACTGTCTTCAGTTCTGAGCACCACAGTATAGGAAAGTCATTAAGGTCCTGGAGTGTGTCCAGAGTGTAGCAATGAGGTTGGCGAGGGGTTTGGAGGGCATGTCATGTGAGGAGCAGCTGAGGGAGCTGGGGTTGTTTAGTCTAGAGAAGAGAAGGCTAAGGGAGATCTTACTGCTCTCCACAGCTACCTGAAAGGAGGTTGTAGTGAGGCTGGTGTTGGTCTCTTGTTCTAGATAACTAGCAACAGGATGATAGGAAATAGGATGAAGTTGTGCCAGAGGAGGTTTAAATTGGACATTAGGAAAAGCTTCTTTATTGAGAGAGTGGTGAGGCCTTGCAACAGGCTGCCCAGGAAGGTGATGAAGTCACCATTCCTGGAGGTGTTCAAGAAGCTGTAGATGTGGCACATTGGGATATGGTTTAGTGGTCATAGCAGTTGGGTTACAGTTGGGCTCAATGATCTTAAAGGTCTTTTCCAGCCTTAGTGATTCTATTACTCTACAATTTTATATATTGAAGTTATACAGTGAGTGTGATGATGCAAAGATATTGATGAAATATCTTGACCCTAGACTGGTTCAGTGATGATAGTAAACAGAGGAGGAGTTTTGCCTGAAACCCTAGAAATTCTAGCAAGCCACATAATTATTGACTGGCTCTAAGGGTCCTGTGGATGCATTTTCAGGGAAAGTAACTCTTGCCCAGTTTTGGGGACGTTTTGATAGAAGAATGGCATAACTTTTCACAGCTCCAGGAAAAATGTTGAAGTTAAATGTGACAAAAATTAATTAATGATCTAAAGACTTTTCCTGTTCATTCTCTGTTGTGTGGAATTTTAGGAGTGGTTTTGGGTTTTTCCTTCTACATCTAAAAAGTCCTAAATCTTGTCAACTGAGAATTAGTTAGATGATCACTAACCTTTAGGTGACATGATGAACCTCACAAATTTTATGTATGGGAAATCAACTGGTTTAATGAAATATTTCTGTATTTTGTAGAGGCCATTAAAATTCTTAGCAATAAAACATTTGTGAAAAATACAGGTATTTTACTGATGGATTTGCTAATTGATGGAGCTCTAGCTAGATATTTTGAAGTAAAATGGTAGTTCTAAAATGTACCTTGGTATATTCAGGATAAAATTATATGCTGTGCTCCCAGTTTAAGCCTTACAGGCGTGCCATACATGTCCAAGTTCTTTTAATTGTTCTTTTAGTGTTGGTCAAGGAACACTTCTTGATGTCCTGCTTTGGAACACAGAATCACAGAATCACAAAATTAACCAGGTTGGAAAAGACCTTTGAGATCATCTAGTCCAACTTATCATCCAGCGCCTTCTAACACAGGGCAATGAATGTTTCCTCGTGCAGCATTTCATTCTGCAGCTCTTACTTGTTTTGTATAGTACTACGTGCACAAAGAATGCCATTGCTGACACCAAAATAATAATTTAAATGAAGAGTACACACAGTGTTGGGGGCTGTAAGAGCATTCCCTTCGCTTACATGAGTTCATTCTAGGCAGCAATTAAAATATTGGCTTAACAGAGCGCAGTGAGGTGTCAGTTTTCTTTTAAATGTACCAAACAAAAGCAGGAGCAAGGAAATAAAGTTCTCAGTTTATGATATGAGAAAGAGAATTACAAATGCTTTGCTGCATTTGATCTATTTCTAAGTCCACCTTTAACTTCTCTTTTAAAAAGACCAGGAGACACTGTAATTACCCTAGAAAGCTTTTTGTAGTTACCTGCTTTTCTAAATCTTTTCACTCAGCTGACACCAGAAATGGCCTTGTCTCAGAACAGCTAATGACATTGGTTCCCCATTTTTCATTTCTAAGCCTATGACATGTAATTTTCCTGTTCATGTAGTATCTAACATTAAGAAAAAGCTTAAATAATTGCCTTTTGGAAATGTTGCCCTCTTGTACATGAAAAGGCTTCATTCTTATTGTGTAACATTTTCTCCATCTTCATTTTGCTTTTGACAATGCTTGTTTAGTATGGAGAGGAAGAGAAGGCTAAGATGACAGTGAGTAACTGGAATGAGGCTTGAAAAACATTGCTTTTCCTTCAGAGGGTTTGTAAGAAGGAAACCTCTTTGTGTCTCATATGTAAAAATGATGGGGCAAGTAAGCTCAGGGGCTTGCAGCCCAGTACCATTGTTATAAACAGAAAATCCAAGCCTTGAGAAAAGTGAGTGGGTCTGGATCCCATGGTTACTTGGTTGCACTGATCTCACGAGCATTTGTGATGCACACTGAAAAGAACATGGTTGGCAGGGTTATGTCAAATTCCAACAAATCCCATCTGTCACAGGCTCATCAAGCAGGAATTGTAAAGAAACAATCTCAAGTGAAATTAAATATCTTTCAATAATAATAAAACAGCAGGCATGATAGCACTGACTAAGTCTGTCTTCTTTCAAAAAGGAATGGTGAGCAAGCTTGTGAGCAGTTTGAAGAAACATGGTGGTGCTATTGCTTCTGCAGCAGCATTTCTTCTCAAAATGTCATTTTGTCTTATTATTAATGATTGCACCAGAACATTTTTTTACGCTACATAAATTTGACTTTTTTCCCCTTTCAACTGGCAGTGGAGAGAAGCACATCAGCACCACAAGCTGCATTAAAATTTGAACAGAGGCTTTTTACAGGAATACCAGCAAGTTCTTAATTTAAAATGCAAAACATTAAAAAATCTCAAACCACTGAAAAAAAAACCAAACCCAACAACATAGAAATAGGACACTTCTATTGAAGTAGCTTCCATAACTTTTTGATTGATGGTTGTGGATGTCCCATCTCTGGAGCTGTTCATGGCCAGGTTAGAAGAGGCCTTGAGCAACCTGGTCTGGTGGAGGGTGTCCTGCACATGGCAGGAGGTTTGGAACTAGATGATTTTTAAGGTTCCTTCCAAACCAAACCATTCCATGAATCTATGAGAGTCTCTGTGTTTTGGGATGGGTTTTGTTCTTGTTTTGTCCGTTTGTGTGGTTTTGTGTGTTTTTAATGTGTGTTGTTGTTGTTGTTTTTTCATGAAGGCCTCCACCAAGTGACAGCTCAAATCCTTGAGCAATGAGAGGCAGTAAAAGGCACCTTCCTCTCTCATCATTATGTCTGCCATTATAATTTGGAAAATAGCCCAGGGAGTGCTCAGCTGGCCAAACTGCATATCACTTGCATATCACAGCTTCCTCAACAAAGTTTTCTTTAAAAATGTCATTCTCAAATTCTGCTCTTAGGACCTCTGTTATTTAGGGGTGAAATGTAAACAGTTACCCCACAGCAGCTCTCACTGTCAACAGGTGTGGATGTTTATTAAAAAAAAAAACCCTCTTTTTTATTTTGTGCCACATGATTTCTTACTCAAAGCCTTTTGGTTTAGCTGCATTCAATGGTCTAGTTTTCTCTATTTACTGACAGATTAGATTAAGGTGAGGAGAAATAAAAGCTTGCAGAGCACTCTGCAATGCTACCTGAAATGAAAGCAAACTGGGTTTTGTTCTTTAATGTTATTGAACTGAGCCCTGTGTAATTTGTGCAAGTTTTTCATGTTTGGAAGATGCTGTGACAGTCTGAATCAGGATATCAATAAATGTCTAAGTTCTTTGATTTCTGGTGCATGAAGTTAGTGGTTATGTANTGCTAAGCTGTAAATATAGCTTCAGTCCTTAACTTCCAGCCGGCTGAGTTCTAGTCTGGGTCATTTTACAAAGTGTGGGGGGGCGGGGAACTCCCAAACCATCACACCAGAGAAGAAAACCACTGTCCCAGAGGACAAGAGAGTTGCCATAGCACTCTGGAAAAGAGCCATGAGCACTGCGAGTCTTTCCCAATAAAGCTGCAGCCTGGGACTTGCAGTGGAGTAATTCTTTACAGTGATGCAAGTGTTGCTGATGGAGACTGAAGTCACCAGAGAAATACTAGCAAGAATACTTCACCTTTGTTCTAAACAAAGGTGATTGATTTCTACAGTCCTGATCTATAAAGGCCTTGGCTCATATCTTCTGGTTCATGTCTTCATGCCCTTCACAAAGTACACTAAAAAAATACTGATTTGTACAGGGCAGTGCTACCAAAATAACCTAAGGCCTGCAGTCCCTAAAAGAGGCTGCTTTCTGTCCCAACAGAAACACAAAATGTCCGTGATGCTCCTCAGAAATTGTTTGTACTTGGGTTGAAGAAATTCTTCAGTACAAGGGTGGTGAGACTTGGGAATAGGTTGCCCAAAGTGGTTGTGGGTGTCCTCTCCCTGGAGGTATTCAAAGCCAGGTTGCATGAGGCCTTGAGCAGCAGAGTCTAGTTGAGAGCTATCTCTGCCCACGGTGGGGAGGTCAGAGTAGACGATTTTTAAAGCCCTTTGCAACCTAAGGCATTCTATGATTCTGTGAAATGGGTATCAGCCCTTCATTTCACCAGGTACCCTCCACCTTCCAAGAAAAGAGTTTAAGAGTGATGAAGCTGTAAGACATCACATAAGTCTGAAGCTATTGTTTTAACACTTTGAATCATGCATTCCAGAATCTATTCACCTTTTTTGATCACAACTCACAGAGAGAGAGTGATCAATGTGCTATTCTGGTAATTACAGACAAACAATGTGCCTGGTCATTTAGTTTAGAGCAGATCCCTTTGGTTGCTTTTCCTGAACAAGAGAGCTTTTCCTGCCATGACAGCCAATGACATCCTGGGGTGCATCAAGAAAAGTGTGTCCAGTAGGCCTAGGGAGGTTCTTCTGCCCCTCAACTCTGCCCTAGTGAGACCACACCTGAAATATTGTGTCCAGTTGTGGGCTCCCGAGTTCAAAAGAGACAGGGACCTGTTGGAGAGAGTCCAACAGAGAGCCATGAGGGTCACTGGGTGACTTGAGCATCTCCTCTATGGAGAGAGACTGAGAGACTTGGGGCTGTTTGGAGAAGAGAAGACTGAGAGGAGATCTCATCAATGTGTACAAATATCTGAGGGATGGGTATCAAGTGGATGCGGCCAATCTCTTTTCAGCAGTCCATAGCAATAAGACATGGCACAATAGATACGAACTGGAACACAGGTTTCCTCTCAATATGAGGAGAAACTTCTTCACGGTGAGGATGGCAGAGCACTGCAGCAGGCTGCCCAGAGAGGTTGTGGAGTCTCCTTCTCTGGAGACTTTCCAAACCCTCCTGGATGCATTCCTGTGCAGACTACCCTTGGTAATCCTACAGGAGAGCTGGACCCAATGATCTCTGGAGGTCCCTTCCAACCTCTGAAGTTCTGTGATATCAAAGAATGATGTTGTGAGTATAACATGTAGCAAACTCAAATTGACTTCCAAATGCCTTGTATTTATACACTAAGTAAACCTTTATCTCCTAAGTATAAACTTCCCAATATGTGCATCACTTGGAATGAATCAAACATGGTGGTTTCTTAAAACTGCAACACTGAGAGTTTGACAAATAAGGTTACTTTGCTGTTGTGCATTAGCTGCAATTTTTATGCTAAAATTTTATGTATCAGAATTTTTGGGAAGTGATAAAATTAGATTACTTTTAAAGTCAGTTACAGCTGTGAAACAGAAAAGCTCTTCGGTATTTTCATGTGGTCTACCTCTCTGTTTACTGCATCAGTTCCAAAAACATATTTAAAATGTTAGGAAGTACACAGAAATGGTAAATTAGTTTCCTTATCTTTTTTTTCAGATGCCTGCTGTGTGAGCTCTTCAGGTGCCTGAGGGTGTGTATAAGGACGAATGAATCATTCAGTTCATTTGGATGAATCAAGATGCTGCTGTAGGGAGGACAGCTACAAGTGCCTTTTATTATGCATTTAAATACCGTTCTACATTTCAGACGCTTCTCTCGCCAAGAGAACTGAACCGACACAACTGCAGCTACTGTCTCCTAACGCTTGAAATAAGGTAAAACTTCAAATACCCTCCTTCCAAAGCCATCAGAGAATGACTCCCGTCCTGCGCTGCTAGCTCCACGCAACTAAGACACATCTGAAACCGAGGAGCGGACAGTGCCGCGGAGGCAGCCACAGCAGCCGAGAGGGCTGCGCTCTCGCCCGCGGGTTGCGCACCCTTCCTCAGCCCTGGCGGAGGGTGCCCCAGACGGGCTGCCCCGCGCCTCCCTGCGCCAAAGGGGAGCCGTTGCTTGAGTGCCCCTACCCTGGTGCCGCTCTCCGGCTGCTCAGCCCCACTACCTGCAGCGCGGGACGTCGGCCCCGGAACGGCCACAGCCGGCCGCTTGCTGCCGGCGGGGCAGGAGGTGCTGTAAGGCGGCAAGCGAGCGGCCGCTGAGGTGCAGCGACAAGGTTTGCCCGGCAGCAGCCTCAGAGGTACAGGGGGGAACACACGACTCCCTTCCCGGAGGGGTTGAACACCACCCCTTTCGCCCCAGGCAGTTCCAGCCCTCCCCGAGCGCAGGGGGAGCCCTCGGCTGCGGGGAGAGTGGTGCTGAGGGCGGAGAAGGGGCGAGGCTGGCTGCTGTAGGGCTGCACCTGCGGGCGGCAGGGCGAGTCTGCCCATGCCCTCTGCCTGTGCCGTGCTGGGAGGGGAGAGGGTTCTGTGCGTGCACAGCGTGGTGTGTGCGCTCCGTGCTCGCGCCGGCAGCTGAGCCGCAGAGCGGCGGCAGCAGGGTATCACCTCCCGGCTCCGTCGAGCTGCGGAGTTGACATCAGCAGCCTTCAGCTGCTTCGGCGGCGGCGGCAAGGGGATGATGTTGCCTGAATGTATTTTTCTTCTCCTGCAAGGGTACCTGGTAAGTCCCTCTTTATTAATAGCAACGGTGTTGGGTATTTCTCTCCCCCGTGAGAAGAACTCGAGAGAGCGGAGGACGAGAGAGCCTGATGAGCGGTCCCGCCGGAGGTTGAGTGCTGCGACTGGGGGGGTCGTTCTGGGCTTGTCCGGCCGCGGAGCTGCGGTTCTCCCGGCTGTACTAGTTCCGTTTCTCGTCCGCATTCCGTCGGCCTGAAAAACCGATGGGAGATGCTTGCATGTTTGGTTGGGTTTTGTTTTTCAATGCTTTCCACTCTGACAATTTGAAGTTGATGGATCTGTCAGTGATGCTATTTGCAGTTATTGTTCGGTGAAAGGGATGATAAGGAACGAACCCTTAATTGTCCTCTTCATCACCAACCCAGGTGAGTGGCTCAGCTGGAAATCAGCTCTCGGCTGTATACTAGGCAAAGTTTTCTTTCAGGTTTTTGATCTGAGAAATGTATGCTTACTATATTTGCATTTTACTATATGACTATACAAAGAAAGGAGTAAATGAAGGAGACCGAGAACCACTTATATAAAGTATTTTGGGCTATTTGGTAGTTACTGAGTGCAGCTAGACAACATGCATACTCAGCGTGGAGTCGTGCTGCAAGGAGTAGTGAGTTAGGGGATTCAGTGCCCCAGAGTTAGTGATTTTCGGAAAGCCTTGAGAAGGCTGCTAGGCAGTCAACCAGGGAGCAGCCCTTCATGCAAATATGAGAAGATGGAGGTGGGAAAACCACCTGTGAGGTTCTGAGGAGTGCAGATGGGAAAACCACCTGTGAGGTTCTGAGGAGCGCAGGTGCTACTGTTTTGCTTTATGCACTTCAGGTGAGAGATTTGTGTGCAAGGTGCAGCCCGCTACAGTGCATACAACATTTAAAAGCTCCTTGTTTTACAGCCTTTCAGAGCACACGTCGTCATGAGTGAGTCCAAAAGAATGAAAGAGGTGATTGGATCATTGCCTAGAAATGCCAAAGTGAGGAATAATGGGCTCTTAAGTAGGGAAAGGAGTAACAACATCTAATATTGGAAATCTGAAGTTGGATGTTCTGAGAGTAGACAGGGGTGCAGTATTTTAGAGTAACAGTGGTCCTTAGACTACTTCATGATGAAAAAACTTTTAGAATTTAGGGGGAAAAAACCCTTTGTTTTCATTTTTATCAGCAAGTCTGTTTTTAATAGGACTTAGTGTGGAGAAATATTATGTACTACATGTAGGGGAGGCTGGGAGACATGATTGTGATGAGCCCTTTTCCTCTTTATTAGGCAGATGATCAGGAGAGCTGTGTCAGCTCAGAGCCCATGTTCCATATACTCTATATATTCTTTCCTTCCCTTTGCTCCCTCAAATTTCTTGAGGTAGAAGGGCTCTATAATATTGATAGCTAGCCTTTGGCTATGTGCTTTTCTGTCTATCTCCAGCATAAATTATTCCCCAAATACAGTCAGATCCAAATGTCTCTGTGCTTCTGTTTTACACCTAAACTATTAGAATGAAGCTCTAGAAGGTGATAGTTGTGATGAGAGTTGCTGTTTGTAGATCTGAGAAGGGCTTGAGGAATGTGGCTTGTAAGGCTGGAGGTGTGAATATGCTTTCCAGAAAATATCAGTGTGTTTAAACGTTTGAAGCAATTTAACACAATAATGTTTCCAAGCTTCAACACTATGTTTACCCTTGACAGCTTTTATCTTTTTTTTTTTTTGGACTTTCAAAGATTTTGCAATAGCTATCTTAAGTTCTTTTGGGGTGGAGAAATGCCTATTTAACAGAAGTCTATGTAAATTTCAGATTAAAGCTCTGTTTTTTGGAGTGGAAAACCAGTAAGTATGGATGATCTTACTAAACAATTGTCAGTGTGATGCTGCAGTCATCTAGTTGTTTTTCTGTCTGCCAAACATATTCTTATTACATAATATTATCTCCTCTAAATCTCCTGATCAGGAGAGATGAATTTCATATCTGATGATTAACTGTTGTCTCTTAGTAAGACATTTGGTCCTGCAGAATGGAGAGGGAGGGAATCCATTTACTAAAGCGACGGCTGCAGTGCAGGATTGCTCTCTGACTGAGCATTTTGTTTCCCAGTTCTTTATTGCTATTGCCTTGCCTACATTTGTTCTGCCTTGTAATTAAACTTCCTTCACACCAGTGATGAGCATGCTGATGAGTTTTCCCAGAGCCTGAAGGCTTAGGGAAGTAGAATAGGTAAGAACAACCGGAAGAGCAGACTTTGAAGAACAGCATGGGTTTGAGTCCATGGATGGTAGTTCATGTGGTAGACACATGAAGCTGGTATTGTATGTATTTCCTTATGTCTCTCTAGAGTAGGTTTTCCCCATCTATTTACATAGAAGGACCATATAAACATACATATCCAATATATACCAATGAACGTAACAGATACATACAAGATATGCCAGTGAAGCCTTCTGCAGTCTTTCTTTTCCAAACGTAATGTCTCCACTGTCAAAGAAAACCTCTTTTTAAGCTTGTAGAGTCACAGAATTGTCAGGGCTGGAAGGAACCTCAAGGATCGTCCAGTTCCAACCCCCCCTGTGTGAGGTTCCTGGGCCATTGTATCTTAGCCTGTCTTGGGTGTGATGGAGTGGCCTCATTCTGTGTGGCTTTCTGTATGCTGAGGCACAGTTTCAGAGCAGAATCGATTTCTTGGGGATGGAATCAGTCTATTGACTGTCTTTTTTTTTTTTTTCTTTTCTTTTTTTTTTTACATCTTGGCTTCAGCCCGTACCAAAATGTCTTCATAGTTCAATTACTCTAATTTGTACCCTTTTATTTTCACTGCAACTTTTCCCTAGATATATTTTTTTGTATTGCTTAGCAACTTAAAGGAATACCTGAAATGAAATAAAATTCCATGATGGTTGTTACCATATCCCACAAATGGGCATTAACAGAATGTCCTTAAATGAGCATTTTATTTATTTTTAAGAGAGTTGCTCTCCATGTTCACTTCAGTACATCTCTGAATATTTAAATTCTCTGATTGATGCCACACAAGTTCTCTTTTCAGTTGCTCTCTATCTTGGTTCCAGAAGAATTTGTAGCATTTTTTGTTTGTTTGTTTGTGGGAAATTGCCTTTCACTACAGCCATTTCATGTAAGGAAGACTGTGATTTTTTTAGGCATTATGCCTTGGAGCAACTTGTGATCTGAATGCAGCTGAACTTACAAGTGTCTCTTCACTGTGACTCTGGTAACTTTTGGATTAGACTAATACTTTTGACCTGCGCAGCCTTGCAAGTAGAGCCCCTGGAAGTAGCAAGTGGGAGGAAAACATGTTTGCAGCATGGAAGTAGCAAGTGGGAGGAAAACATGTTTGCAGCATGAATGTCTCAAAAGTTTTTATATAATGCATTACAAGGATGGGGACAATGCAGGAATTGTGTGCAGGACCAGTGTGTTTCTAGGGGTTAAACAGGAGAGTGGTGCTTGAAGGAAATGGGATTTTTTGTTGGTTTGGGTTTGTGGGGTTTTTTTGTTTGTTTGTGGTTGGGTGTTTTTGTTTGTTTGTTTGGTGTTTTGGTGAGTTGTTTGATTTTGGGGTTTTGGGTTTTGGGTTTTTGTTGTTTGTTTTTTTGTTTGTTTTTTTTTTTTTTTAATATGTAAGGTACAGAAATTGCAGGGTGTTTTCTGAATACCATGGAAGCAACTGTCCATGACCATGGGAACATTGCTTCCTCCCAGAGATCTGTCTAATAGCAGAATCCTTGGAAACACTGTTTGAAAACAAGCTGTTGTCATTTGGAGATTATATTTTTCATTTGCAGTTACTACATGGCACAGCTGATACCTTTATGAGCAGTTGTATGTGATTGAATCTGAGCTTGCCTCCTTGCTTCTGGAGACATTGCAGAACTGTAGAAAAGGTCAGATTTGGGAAGAGATGTACTTGATATTGCTTCTAACACCTCAGTTCTTCTCCTGAATCTTTGTGCAAAATCCTTACTGCCTGATGGGTGAGGGGAGAGTATAATGGAAGAAATCAGGAACTGAATTCCTATTCTTGCAATATTAGACCTGCTTAACATAATAAATAGGCTAATGGCTCATTGAATTGAACACTGGCTTGGAAGGGATCTCAAGGATCATCCAGTCCAACCTTTCAGGGTAAGAAGCTCAGCATGAGGCACCAGTGTGCACTTGCAGCCCAGAGACCCAACTGTATCCTGTGGCCAGCAGGTCGAGGGTGGTGATTCTCCCCCTCTGCTCCACTCTGGTGAGACTCTACCTGGAATACTGCATCCAGTTCTGGAGCCACTATTACAAGAAAGATCTGGACATGCTGGAATGTGTCCAGAGAAGGACCACGAATATGATCAGAGAGCTGGAGCTCCTCTCCTATGGAGACAGACTGAGAGAGTTGGGGTTGTTCAGTCTAATTTAGTGTGAGGCGTCCCTGCCCATGGCAGGGCAGTTGGAACTAGATGATCCTCGGGGTCCCTTCCAGTCCTGACAATTCTATGATTCTATGAATATAGTTTAAATGAGGTGGCTCAGGACCCTGTCAAGCTGGGCCTTGAAGCTATCTAATGTAGGGGAATTCACCACCTCCCTTGGGAGTTTATTTCAATGTTTAATAGTTTGAATGGTGCAAATTTATTTTCTAGCATCCAGTCTCTATCTCCCTGGTAGCAACCCGTGCCCATTACTCCTTGTCTTTACCATATGAGTCTTTGTGAAAAGGGCTGTTGAAGATGGCAGGTGCTTACACACACATGTGACTTCAGAAGGCTAAGAGAAGTGTAAGGCACAGGTTCAGTTAAATAAAGATCTTTTATAGGAATTACCATCCGTTCTCTGAAAGCATTAGTGCAGCAGTAGTGCTAACTGTACTATGGAGTGTGTTAACATGAACAGGTGAGAGTGTGAGATTTATATTGGAATGGGGAATTCTCATCCTGTGTGAAGTAATCCAGAAGACTGGAATATGATGAAGGTGAGTAGTCTTGAAACCTATAGGTTTGAAATGTATTTGAAATGTATTATTTGAGTTTTACATTGGAGATTTCTATCCCTCTGGTCTATAGATACATTTTAGGTAGACTAAGATCATAGAATATTAGCATTTGGAAAAGACCTCCAGAGATTGAGTCCAAATCCCCTTGCCAAAGCAGGATCACCTAGGGCAGGCTGCAAAGGAACATGCCCAGATGGGTTTTTAAAGTCCCCAGAGAAGGAGACTACATAACCCCTCTGGGTAGCCTGTTCCAGTTCTCCATGTCCCTCACCATAAAGAAGTGTCTCCTGTTGAGGGAGAACCACCTGTGTTCTAGCTTGTTTCTTGCCCTGTCACTGGGCATCACCAAAAAGAGACCATCACCTTCATATTGACACTCACCCCTCGGAAATTTATAGGGTCTCATCCTTCTCTTCTCAAGACTAAACAGCCCAAGTTCTCTCAGTCTTTCTTCATAGGAGAGATGTTCCAACCCCACACTCATCCTTGTAATTCTATGACATAACAGTGAAAATATCTGTTAACTATTTACATCTGTATCTAGGCTAAAGACCTCTCCATTATTATGGCCAATGTTAAGTTTTAAATGCAAAGAAATAATGAAGCCACAGCTTCAACGCAACTGTTGGTGTTAACCATATCTAGTTTTGCAACCCTTGCTGTCAGAGCAATATGGACAAGTAGAATGCAGTCAGGAAAAGAAAAAAAAAATTAATGCACTGGAGAAAATAAGAGAGAAGGTATTTTGTTTCTGCTGTGAAATGATTATGGCAGCAAAGAAAGGTAGAGAGGTATGAGTAACCTGTGCAAACACAAGTGCCAACTGGCTGGTAAGCAAGGAGTGCCCTGAAAGACTAGGGTGTGAAGAATTCTGCATGCCGTGGTGCTGGTGGTGTATTTGTAAACCCCGTGCTTTCATTAGTATACAGTTGTCTAGGTTTGACTTTTCAAGTGTAGGACCTTTAAGTGAATTTAAATGCACATTCTCCCAGGCTTTGGGCTGTCAGCATTTCAGGTTAGGAATAATATTACCTTGGATTTCCTGCTTTTCCTGAATGTCTTTAGGCAGAGTTTGTTTCGGTTATGATTTTTTTGAAGGGGATTCTATAAGGCAATTGTTTAAACAGTATCATCCATGATAGGGTCATACCTGATTTGAGAGGAAGGTGCAGCTTGCCCTGAAATCACAGCATGTTAGGAGTTGGAAGTGACCTCAAAAGATCATCTAGTCCAACCCTCCTCCCAAGGCAGGATCACCTAGGCCAGATCACACATCCAGGCAGTTTTGAATATCTCTAGAGTAAGAGACTCTACAACCTCCCTGGGCAGCCTGTTCCAGTGTTCTGTCACCCTCAGAGGGAAAAAACTTTTCCTTGTATTCCCATGGAACTTCCTATGCCTCAACTTCCACCCATTGCCCCTTGTCCTGTCATCGGGCATCACCAAGCAGAGCCTGGCTCCATCCTCTTGGCACTCACCCTTTACATATTTATAAACATGAATGAGGTCACCTCTCAGTCTCCTCTCCAAACTAAAGAGCCTCAGCTCCCTCAGTCTCTCCTTGTAAGGAAGATTCCTTCATCATTTTTCTGTGGACTCTTTCAGCAATTCCCTGACATCCTTCTTAAACTGAGTGGACTAGAACTGGACACAATATTCCAGATGTGATGATTCCTCACCAGGGCAGAGCAGAGGGGCAGGAGAACCTCTCTTGACCTACTAACCACAGCCCTTCTAATAAACCCCAGAATGGCATTGGCCTTTTTGGCCACAAGAGCACATTGCTGGCATTGAACCATGACATTGCTGATGACATTGCATTTCTGTTGTGGGAATGATCTGTGGGATATGAGTTTTCAAAGTGCACATTCTCAATTAAGTGTTTAAATAGTGGATGTAATACTGGTTATACCTCAATGTAAATTACAGTCTCACTTGTGACTAATTTTGTGCGAATGTTTTAATGTTATCTTGCCGCACTATGTTTCCAAATGCAAAAAGACTGTGTTTAGAAATAAAAGCAACCAAGTATTTAGCTTTAGGCTTGAAGGAAGGCATTAACCATTGATACTTGCAAAAGTCTTCTCACCAGTTTGCTGAGTTTAGTGCTGATGATTGCTATAAGTGTTTCTAATATAATTTTTCAGAGTAAAGTCAGATTTTGAGGGAAGCAAGAGAAAATAAATGTGTTAAGGATTTGTTTTCATTGTTCACTTCCTTCATCTTCCAGTGAGATTGTATATGGTTTTAACTGATCATCTACAATGGCCTGGGTAAATCTGCTTTTAACCCTGTTCCAGTAGAAGTGTGTCTCTTGCACAAGGAAGGGAAACTCATTTGCAGCCTACCTCACTGCATGAATTGAGGATGCACAACATCCAGTGATAGAACTTTTAAGTCAGTCACAAGGTACTGTTTTTAAGTTCATCACTCTTCAGAACAGAGTTAAGCTTTGGGCATAGTTAGAACTACTTGGTGATTTTACAATTAAGAGTAAGAAGACCTATGGTTCAAAGATAGTGATGTAGAATGATTTTCCAAACACTTTTGCCACATTCTGAAGATTGCTGCTTCTCTACCAGACTCAAGACTGTCAGACTTGCTCCTGGATAAAAGAGAGAAAGAAAAAAAAAAATGGGGATGGGGCGGTGGAGAGTGGAATAAAAAAAGGAAACAAACAACAATAATAAAAACAACCCTCCCAAACAAAAACATAAAAAACCCAAACACACCCAACAAAACCAAACGAGACTGCAGAAGAGCTGTGGATTTTCTTTTATTTTTGCCTTTTACTGCTTTACTGAAATGACCTGGCTGAAAGTCTTCTCTCTGAATGAGTGCAGTCTGTTTTCTGGCCTGTTCTTATTCCTCCTCCCGTTGTGAGTGGGTTGAAGGTTCAGGCTTTTGTTTGTTGAACCTCTGCACTTGTTCACATGTTGGCTTCTGGTGAGACAGCTGAGGCAGTGCTGTTACTATGGCTAGATTAATTTCCTTAAATTTAAACACACTATGCATCACTTCAGAGACTTGCTGTGTTTGTTGCATGTCACCTTAAAATGCATAGTAATATCACAAATGATGTTTTAACAGTCTGATCTTTCTATCTTTAATTCAGAAAGTAATGCTAGAAAAGCAAGAACCTTAAATCTGGGTAAGAACATATTTCATTTAATACCAAAACAACTGGCTTCAGAGTGCTCTGTCCCTCCTGTCCTCTCATTGCATTGGGTGAAGATGGTTGACAGAACACATGCTGGTGTCTATTGCATGATGCTGAGTAACTGAATCATGTTGCTGTGACCAGAGGGAAGAGAGCACAAGCACAACATAGGTCAAGACAATAAAAGATGCTCAGAAGTTCTACATCAGAGTTTAACAGTAGTTTGTACAGTACGAGAGATGTAGCTTTATTCAAGGAGAATGAATATCATAAAATCATAAAATGGTAAGGTTGGAAGGGACCTCAAGGATCATCTAGTTCCAACCCCCTGCCATAGGCAGGGACACCTCCCACTAGTACAGGTCACTCAAGGAGTGACCAAGGTTCAAGGTTCGTCCAACCTGGCCTTGAACACCTCCAGGGAGGGAGCAGTCACAACCTCCCAGGGCAACCTGTTCCAGTGCCACACCACCCTCACTGTAAAGAACTTCCTCCTAAAATCCAGTTTCAATCTCCACTCTGCCAGTTTAAACCCATTGCCCCTCATCCTGTCATTATAAGACCTTGTAAATAGTCCCTCCCCAGCCTTCCTGTAGGCCCCCTTCAGATACGGGAAGGCTACTATAAGGTCTCCTGGAAGCCTCCTCTTCTCCAGGCTGAAGAGCCCCAACTCTCGTGTGCTTGCTTGTGTACAGAGAAAACTCTCTGAAGCTAATTCTCAAACAGAATTTTTTGTTAGGTATGCTAATGTCTTCAGACATTGTCTGAGGACAGCAATGAAGTAGTGCACAGTTATTAGTGCATACATCACATGAGAGAATGTTGGAAGCTTTCATTTCATTACTGGAAATGTTCTTGAGCCTTGCTGTCAGTGTAGGGGCCCCCATTCATTATTGTGGTGGGTTAGAGTGGATCCCTCTCCCAGCAGAGTAAATTCACCACAACTCAGAATTTTGGAAAGTCAAAAAAGAAAATTAAATCATATTTTTATAACAGTATAAGGAGAATAAACTGCAGAATATAATAACCTTAAAGAAGATGGAGATGGGGATCAGGTCAGGTGGCGGCAAAGCGGCAAGCCGAAACGGCGGTGGGGGAAGACAGCAGCGAGCACAGCAGAAGCAGCAAGGGGAAGATACAGGCTGTTCTTCCAGACATAAAGCTTTTGGTGCTCCAATGAAATTATTTTAACTTATCCATTGTTGCTATTTTATGGCCCATCCTTGCAATGTTCACCTCTCCACTCAGAGCTTCCACTTCTAAGTTTCTCTGTTCCAATATTTTAAATGTCTGAGCTAGAAATCTAGCTCAAACTTATCTTTCATATAGGAAAATTGAAAGACTTGGATATAATGATGGACAAAATACACATCAAGGCATTCTTCTTTCAGTATTGTAAACAGATCTTTCCTTGGGCAAAGAAAGCAATGAAAAGGTCATTAAAATGTGTTATATTTGGGTTACTGAGGATAAATAATTCTGGCATGTTTTTATGGGATTGTAAGGTGTTTTCACTTATTGTCATACTCATACCATGCATACTCAAAAAGCAGGTATACATGCATACTCAAAAAGGCAAAAGAGTAGCAGCAGAAGGATGAGGCAATATCATGTCTCAAGGGGCAGAAGGGAATAAGCAAGAGGCCAGTGACAATTAACAGCCTGTATTTTGTAGTTAAGAGTTTATTTTTGCCTCCCAGTGGGTTTCTCTGTTTGGTTTTGAAGACCTAATATACCTAGGCAGCTTGCGATTCAATTTTAAAGCTATGTAGCATAGGCTAACGCTTGATCTTTTGAAAGAGTGTCTTAAAATAGCAGTGGAAAATGCCTCTTACAGTATACTCCTTGTTGTATGGTATTCTTTGTTTACTGGTGAACATAGGTAATGCAAAGGGAAAATGGGCTTGAAGGTATGGCCCCTAAAAATAAGGGTACTTTTCAGTTGACTGGAGTCTGCAATCATAGAATCATAGAATGACTTAGGCTGGAAGGAACATTAGAGGTCACCTACTCCAGCCTCCCCACCATGGGCAGGGATGCCTCTCAACTTGACTTGGCTGCTTAAGGCCCCATGCCACCTAGCCTTGAACACCCCCAGGGAAGAGGCATCCACGGCTTCTCTGGGCAGCCTGTTCTTGAGTTCCACCACCATAGTACTGAAGAACTTTTTCTTACGATCCAGCCTAAACCTACTTTCCCTCAGCTTAAAACCATTCTCCCTTATCCTACTGCTAGACACACTTATGAAAAGTCCCTCTCCACCCTTCCTGTGGGATCCCTTCAGGTTTGGAAGGCAGCTTTGAGCTCCCCATGGATGCTTCTCCAAGCTGAACAACCTCAGCTTCCTCAGCCTATCCTCACAGAAGAGGTGCTCCAGGCCTTGGATCTTCTTTGTGCCCCTCCCCTGGACTCATTACAACAGCTCTGTGTTGTCCTTAGGGACACCAGAACTGGATGCAGTATTTGAGGTGGTGTCTCACAAGAGCAAAGAGGCAGATTCACCTCTCTTCACTTGCTAGCCACACTTCTCCCTGGGCAACCTGTTCCAGTGTCTCACCACCCTCACTCTAAAGAACTTCGTCTTAACATCTAGTTTAAATCTCCCCTCTTCCAGTTTAAACCCCTTACTCTCTGTCCTGTCATTACAAGACCTTGCTTTTATTGTCCTCAGGGACTTATTCTGGTTTATTGCAATTCCCTGGAGGGAGACTAAAAATGGAGCTGAAACAAATTGAACAATACAATGGGAATTCTTTTTCCTTAAAGAGAGTTGTATCAGTTTATATTACCAGAGGAGCTGGATCCTTGTTTTTAAAGCAATTTTGACTGGACTCTTTGTTCTCATGAAGAATTCTATCTGGCACAGTGCATGGGGAGAGTTCTTTTAGTATCCTCCAGACACAAGTTTAAATGGTTAATTCCCTCACATACATGGAAACTTATATATATGTGTGTGCCTCTGCACATCTGGAAATCTGCTGGGGGCTGATAGTTCTTAATTTTCTGTGAAAACTCAAATCATGTGAAGCTGAATTATGTTCATGTGGGCAGATTTGCATGACAACCTTGAAAACCAAAGTAGGCTTTACAAGGTTTATGGTAGTTCTGATCAGGAACAAAATCTATACTGAATGGGTTTGAGTAGGCTTTACTCCGGAGTGAGTTTGAACAGAGTGATTATTTCAGTCACAGTGGCTGAAAGAGAATGGAAATAATTGCCTCAAGATCTATCAAAACCAGATAATTTTTCACAGCTCAAAATATTTCACCCTGAGAGTTCCTTTTCCAAACCCTGGTACAAGAGTTCTTCTCAATAGCAGTCTCCTGCTCCTCTTGGAGGATTGCCACTTTTCCTATGGTGTCACATGGTGACAGAGGCTCTCATGAGGAATGGTGAACTGATGATTTACATGACAGTGCATCACAGAACAAAAGCATTGCAGAAACTTCCCAAGAATTTGGGGATTTTGTAATAATTTACATGGAAATTACTTGCATAAATGGAACTTCTATTTTAGAAATTTCTATAATAAACTACTGAGGAGACACAGTCTGATTGAAGAGATACAGAGAGCCAAACTGTATGAAATCTATCTTATCTTTAAATGCCTTCAGATGAGTTGTAGGAAGCATTGCCTGTTTGAAAAGCTAAGGAAAACTTCAGAGAGCTCAATACCAGCAGGATGTCAGAGTAGGTAAATTGATGGGTGGGTTTTGAGAATGGTTTCATGTGCTATTACATACATAAATATACATTAGGTTAGTATTATGTGTTCCTCAACATTCTGGTGAACTTGACAGCATGAATCCTACTTGGCCAACCCTGCAGCAGCATGGGAAAGAGTAATCTGACTAATCCCTGTCTACCAATTCCATGGTCACTTGATCCCGATTTCTTGCCCACTTCTCCAGGCTGTCCCAGGGTCAAAGCATTCAGATCATAGAATCATAGAATGGTAAGGGTGGAAGGAGACCTCAAGGATCATCTAGTTCCAACCATAGGAANTCCATGTTCTTCCTGTGCTGGGGGCTCCAGAACTGCACACAGTACTCCAGATGGGGTCTGACAAGAGCAGAGTAAAGGGGGAGATACTTCTACTCCCTTTGTCTCTACAGAAGGTCATGGGTCATCTTCTTGACAGGTGGTTTGTAACAGCACTAAGGCCTGCACTCAATACACCTAGGATGAGTGGATCCATTTATTCAACCAATTTTAGTCCACACCTAGAGACTGGAAATCTAATTGTGCCTCTCCTTTTGCCTCTGTGGCTAGGACTTCCCCATAGATGGGACTTCCCTGTTTCCAAACATTTGGATTGTATGTAAACAATGAAGCTTTTAAACAAATTTTATTTAAACACAATATTTTTCAGTATCCTGGCTTACTCCCTTTATAAACAATGAGGAGAACATCCCACGGGTGAGATCATCTCTCATCCAGCTTCTCAATGATTAGCTTCTCCTTGATCTGCCTACACTCCCAGGGAGATGCAAGTCTGGCTCAGGAAACAAATTGGATTTTGCTCACATGTGGGTAATGTCCTTGGCCCAGGCCATCTCCAAAGAGCTACTTTCTTTTCTCATGATGTACAGGTTTGTGTCTGTTGTGTCACAGGAACACATACTTCTGCCTTGAGCTGTGGGATGGATGCTTCCTGTGCACATCGAGTCATGTGGAAGGACTGGATCCACTCAAGGCAACCACACCTGGGGACAGGGCTTCCTAGTGGGTTACAACCAGGGAAAGTGTGAAGTTGTGGTACAGCACAACAGATTTTTATTATCCCCTGTTATCTCATCTGCCAGGTGTGTGACCAGTTGTAGTCAGGTGGGGGTCAGGCTCTTCTCCCAGGCAACTAGGGACAGGATAAGAAGGCATGGCCTGAAGCTGTGCCGGGGAAGGTTTGGGTGGGATACTAGAAAGCACTTCCTCACAAAAAGGGTGATTGGGCACTGGAATGGACTGCCCAGGGAGGTTGTGGAATCACCATCCCTGGAGGTGTTTAAGAAAAGATTGGATGTGGCACTTGGTGGCATGGTTTAGCTGATGTGGTGGGGTTTGGTTATAGGCTGGACTTGACCTCAGAGGGCTTTTCCTGCCTCAGTGACTCTGGTTCTGCTGCATTTGTTCATCAAGTTCACAAACCAACGGAAAGCACTTGGGTTGCTGTGAAGGAGATCTAACTATAAGGAGGCCTAAGGTGAGAGTTGAATGAATCTTACAGATGAGATTTAGCAGGCTAGCATCTCTGATGGTGATATTCCCCTCAAAAAAGGTTGAATAAGGTCGAGAAGTTAATTCTTTGCTGTGGGAATTCATGTTGCATCTGTTTTGAAGCTCTGGGCAGAAAATTAGATTGATTTTTTTTTTTCAGGTAATATTGGAAGTATTGTGAGAAGCCTTGCAAAAGAGGCTTAACTGTGGATTGGATTTTCATGAACATCTTGGGATAATGCTTTGTACCCATGCATGTAAAACTAAAAAAAAAAAAAAAAAAAAAAAAAAAAAAAAAAAAAAAAAAATTGTTCCCTGAGGTTTTCTGTAATGCCCAGAGCCCATTGCAATGAATCCTGTTGTAGCATGAAAAGAGTAAAAATATATCACCACTAGTCTGTGTGCACATCAGTCCTACACAGCTGGTTGAACTCCAGTATCTTTGTGCACTCAGTCTTTTTGCCCTGCTGCTAGCAACACTGAATTATTGTGTTGAGTTCTGGACTCCTCAGTTTGGGAGGGACAGGGATCGACTCAAAAGAGTCCAACAGAGGGCTATGGCGATGATTAAGGGGCTGGAGCACTGCCCTGTGAGGAGAGGCTGAGGGACCTGGGGTTTTTGATCTGATTAAGAGAAGACTTAGAGTGGATCTAATCAATGTTTATAAATATGTGAGGGCTGGGGGTCAGGAGGGAAGGGACAAACTCTTCTCAGTTGTGCCCTGTGATAGGACAAGGGGCAATGGGTATAAACTGCAGCGCAGGAAGTTCCACCTCAACGTGAGGAAGAACTTCTTTTCTCTAGGGGTCATGGAGCACTGGAACAGGCTCCCCAGGGAGCCTGCAGAGTCTGCTTCTCTGTGGACTTGCAAGACCTGTCTGGATGTGTTCCTGTGTGATCTGAGCTATATTCTATGGTGCTGCTTTGGCAGAGGGGATTGCTGATCTCTGGAGGTCCCTTCCAACCCCTCACATCCTGTGATCCTGTGAACTATATAGTAGAGAGTGAGCATCTACTCATTTTCCACATACCAGTGTTCATTACTGTAGTTTAATTATTTACTAGTTTACCAAATCTACTGTTTAACAGAGCCATAACAGATCAAAGTTAATCATGTCTTGGTCCTAAAATTCAATGATCTAAAGATGTATCCTTTTCATAGGGAAGTACATTTCAACCTTCACACCTTTTCTCCTTGCTTTGCACTGAAGAAAGTGCCCAAGCTCTAATTTAGTTCAAGGAAAACTTAAGCTTTTGTCGTTGCTGTTTAATGGAGTGGTGTTCCCTGCTTGAACATCACTTACTTCCTTATGGCAGGGAGCCTCACTGAGGATGTTATATGCAAATAGCTCTGCATCCTGTGGTCTCTGCAAATGTTTGAATTCATACTGTGTCTGACCTATGGACTGGAGTAACTGCCCTGCAAGGTTGCACGATCAAACAGGCTGCCATGATACTGGATTCAATTAAAAGTTCTTCCATCTGCTCTTCTGTATTGTTCTGAAATGTCCTTCCATTTTTAAAAGCCTATTCAGTACTGCTATAGGTACTTTATTTACAAGTTTAAGAGGTGAAGGGGTGGAAGGAGGAAGGCTGTGAATCTAAATCAATTTGCTAAAAAGTAAATTGGAATTTCTATGACTCATTTAAGAGGAGAAAGAACTGCCCTTTCTAAGAGTAAGCTAATTATTATTTCAGTAAGGTCTTCCAGTTTTCTTAGTGGTGAACTGAAGATAATGCTGTTGTCAGATATTATTTTTAGCAAGTATTTAACACTGTATTACCTCTACAAAGAAAATCTAGATTGATAAAAGGGATCAGGCTAACCTCTGTTGTTGCTGGGGTTGGTCTTTAATTTTTTGGGTTAAGTTTGAAGCATCTGAGTGAAGTAAAAAAGTTCAATAATCTATTACTATGATCCCCACAGACTGGAGGAGAATATTCTATTCTTGTGATATGCTTTTAATAGCTTGAGGTGTGTTCCTCATGAGGCTCTGCTTTCCATATCAGCAGCAAAGACAAAGCTGTGTTGTTCTGCTGTCAGCTTCTGGTTACATCTTCTTTCAGACAGCAGTTTGAAACTATTATGTATGCTATTAGCTGAATTTTATGGTTTGATCTTGTGCATTGAAGAACACTAATAACATTCACTCTAACTTAAAAAAAAAACCCACCATAGTATTTAATACATTAAAACAAATCTTGTATTAAACAAAAAAAAAAAGTTATGGAAAATGTATTCTTTAATGTCTTCCAAGATGATGTCATCTCACAGCTGGAAAGGCTGTTTAACAGATGTTTTTGGTGTCTCTTGCTATGGTTTTGTTGGAAATGCATCGTTTTATAATAGTGCTGCTGCTTTTAAACAAATGTTGCAGAGAACAGTTTCAGATTTCAGGTTGATTTTAGATGCTCTGTTGCATTTGAATATAGAAATGTAATCATGTTGCTTAGAACTACTGTTCTAGTTTATTAGTTAAACTGTGTCACTGTCAAGGCCTAGGGCTGGGGCTGGCTACTAGATGAATGACAAATGCTTCCCAAAGGGAAGAGAAAGAGAATAAGGGGAGGAGTCTTATGGACTGGTAAAGAAAACTAAACCTGCTTTAATGGAAATAATAAAAAAATGAAAGGAATATATATAAAGATATAAAAACCCAATATTGAATGCAGCCCCACTGCTGGCAGTTACATCACTGTCACTACTGAAGCTTTACCAGACACTGGGAAATTTCCAGGCTGTACTCAGCATTGGATGTGAGCTGAATTCAGGAGCTGGATTCTGGAACTCCATTCAGGAATGTACAGATTGGGATGAAAGGCAGAAAGAACAGAGTCATCCTCAAACACTAACCACTGAAGAAGAGAGCTTGACCCTTGTCATCCTTCAGTTTTGTACTGAATATGATGTATATGGAGTGGAATCTGCCACTGGTTAGTTTATGGTCACCTGTCCTCTCTGCTTCTTGCCCCAGGTATGACCTCTTTTTTATTGCACCCCAATGTGGCACACAAGATTTCGCAATGACCTTGGCCTGCGTTGAAGCACGTGTAAGCAACTGCCATTCCGCGTGCCAGTCCTCGGTAGTAACTATAAACATCAAGATTGCCACTTCTAGAAGCAGACACTGGCTGCAAAAACATCCTGTTAAGTGCAGAAAGTGCAGTCACTTAGAGACTGTAAAGTAAAATCACTGAATAGAAATAGTTCTGTTCTAACTCCAACCACGACAGTTGCTATTGCTTTGTTTTCAATAGAGTAATTACTCTACAGTTCTGCCACAGTGTGTGTACCTGTGGATGTATTTATAGCCATAAATAACCAATGGGTAAATGTGGGTATTTTTCCCATTAGAGAAGATGTTTTCTGGCTTTGAAAGGCATACTTTGCTCCAAGAAGGACATCGAGGGGTTGTTGTGGGTCCAGAGAGGGGCAGCAGGGTTGGCGAAGGATCCGGAGAGCAGATCTTGTGGTGAGTGGCTGAGGGAACTGGAGTTGTTGGGTTTGGAGAAGAAGGGGCTGAGGGGAGACCCCATTGCTTTCTGCAGCTCCCTGAGAGGAGGTTGGGGTGGGTGTTGGTGTCTTCTGCCAAGTGACTCATGATATGGTGAGAGGAAATGGAACTGTGTTGGGGAAAGATATCTGTTTGGATATCAGAAGAGATTTCTTTCCTGAAGGAACAGCCAGGCATTGGAGCGGGCTGTCCAGGCAGGTGGTGAAGTCACTGTCCCTGGATGTGTTCAAGGAATGTGTGGGCATGGCATGGTCTGGTGGACATCACAGGTTGGCAGTTGGACTCAGTGTTCTTAGAGGTCTTTTCCAAGCTTAACAATTCTATACCAAAATCTTTACAAGGGAAGATAAAGATACGTTAATGGTTCTTGTTCTCTATAACAAGGCAAACGATTTGGTATTTCATGGTCTGACACTCAAAGGTTCTGAAAGTCCATACGTTTCTTTACAATCATATGGGATTATAGGTGCTTAAGAAGCTTGATAAAGCAGGCTGTCTATAACTAGAATGTCCAACCGTCAAGGTACACTAAATTACTGAACTGTTTCCCTTCCTATCCTGTCATTAATTTAAACCATTTTGCCTTTCTGTCTAAAATTTAAGATAATAGAAAGTACTGCATCGACCAGTGTTTGTAAGGAGCTTGGGTACATGTGTACAAGTATGACTGAAGAAGTTGAACCATCTGTTAATTCTCTATTCAGGAGTGAGAGCACATGTGTCATAAATAAGGCATAAGCTGTATGATAAGTAGGGACACTAGGAAGATGTTTTGGGCAACTGCCATGCCATTATCTTTACTGCATCCTGAATGGAACAGAAGTCCTGTGGAAAACTACATTTGTAGTTGTGTGGGTTGGTTTGTTGTTTTTTTGTTTTGTTTTGTTTTGGCATATTTCCAAGTGAGCAGAATAAAAATTCACAGGTTCTAAAGTGCTGAACAGTTCAAAATCTGATGGAGCACTTAAGGGTGTGCCTAAAACTTCACTGCTTAGGTGTTTATTTTTTGTTTCCTAAAGATCTCCAGGAAATACAGCAACATTTGCCTAGGTGCTTTCCTCATGCACACAAGCTCAGTTGCTCAGGTTTGGAATAATGCTGGTGCTCACAAGTGGCAAAGGCAGGAATTATTATGGGATATTAATTTGATGAACCAAAAGTGTTTGTGTCAAGACCCTGGTTTGGTTGTTGTTTTGGGTTTGGTTTGGTTTGTTTTTTTTTTCTTTGCTTGCATTTATTTACAGTCGATTCTGGAAACACTGGTTTCAGGTATAAACTTAGGAAGTTTAATCTAAATGTGAGGAGGAACTTCTTCATTTTGAGGGTGGTAGAGCACTGGAACAGGCTGCAGAAAGATGGTGGAGTCTTCCTCTCTGGAGTAATTAAAAATCTGCCTGGATGCTGTCCTGTGCAACCTACTCTGATGGGGGCTGTACCAGATGATTTCTAGTGGTCCCTTCAAGCCTCAGTTCTATGATTCTGTATAACATTAGGGACTTTAAGTGAAGATGAAAAGATGTGTTTGAGAGTGCTGATTTGCAATAATGATGAAGGAACAAATACAGATGTAAGAGTCAGCATAATGCACTTGTAACAACTGAGGATGCTTGTTCTTCTCTTGTAAAATAATAATCTTCCAGTTCCAATGGGTTATTCTTCTGCAGCTTCTGAGAGTACCCAGACAGTAACCAGTACCCAATAGTCTACATGTGGATCCATGGGACAGTATTTGCTAGTGAGTGATATTCCAATGCCAATAGAATGAGAAGATGTCTACATACAGCCTGTATTGGGGGCTAAACTATAGCAATTGCTCTATCGCTTGATGCCTCCCCAGCAGAAAAGAGGAATCAGGAAAAAGGAGACTCACAGTTTGAAATGAAAATGAATCTAATGAAATAACCAAACTGATACCAATGTAAATAAAGTTATGCTTTGCCAAGCAAAGGTGCAGCAGTCACAATAACCAGGAAGGCAGTCTTCAAGAGCAGGGTGAGGAAGGGCCCGAGCAGGAGGCTGCCCTTGCCTTGACAAACTTCCTCCTTCATTATACAGGGTGCGATGTTCATGATGTGGGATATACCTGTAAGCCAACTCAAGTCAGCTGTCCTGGCTGATTCAGAACTTATAATGGCCTGTGGCCAGATAAACCCATCATAGTTTTATCATGAAGGACTTGGCTTTACAGATCAGGTTGTGATTGGTTGATTGCTGTTAACAAGGAGTAGCAGTAGTGAGGGATACTACTATTAGCATTGCCTGACTACATTCCTGTCATTTTCATGTGGTCTCCAGGTGAGGACGTGGAGCCACCATTCCTTACATACTGGCAGACTTTGGCTACCTATTCTGTGTGCACTGAACTGTCTCAGAGGTGTCTTGTACCTCTCCAAAAGATCTTTCATAGATTTCCTACGGGAAAGGAAAGCATCAACCTCCCATCTGGAACCCAGATGAGTGAGTAGCTTGACCTCACATGTATCAACATGGTGTTGTCTTATCAAGGGGCATAAGCTGTCTGTTCTGCAATTGCCATCAAAAGGCCAAAACAATTACAATGTAGATTGCTGGAGTAAATTATGGCCCAAAAGAGACAGAAAGCTGCTACAGAAAGGTCAAGCTATGATTAATATCCTGTGAGTACAGCTCTGCATTATCTTTCTCATGAATAATTACTCTTTTGCCATTTCACCACAAAGCAATGTACCAGTAACGTGGTGCCTGTGCCCATCACTACTTCTTCTCAAACCTTGGAAGAGTAGCTGTATGATGGAGAGCAACTCTGGAAGCTCACCTTCAGGTTCTTAAACATGTCTGCTTATACTGCCTCTGGAATCGATTCATCTATCTGGAAAGAGGGAGAGAAGTGTAAAGTATGAGAGAAAAGGGAATCTAAGTGAAGAGAAATGGTTAATTTTTCTGTACCAAAGTAGGAGCTACTTCTTGAGGGCTTCTGCATCTTCCTGCTGTTTGTACAGCACTTGTTAGTTTTATGTTATGGACTTGCCTTGACAGAAGAATAGAAGAGAAAGCTTGTGATCCTTTTCTTAGAGCTAGCACAAAGTGTCATAGTATATGTAGCCTTTACATTTGGAAAGTTCAGGTTGCTAACAAAGGCTGGTCATGGGCTCAGGTCTCATAAGGCATTTCTTCAATGTACATCTGTATCCTCTGTCATGTCCTGTACACTCATCTTTAGCAGTTACATCTACTTCCTTCTAGTTTGGAGCACTTCCTACACAAACAATCCACTGTGAAGCTTTGAACTTCACTCCCCCAGCCCTGTGCCTGGCCACTGCTTGCCAGCCACTGTTGAAAACTGTGCTGCCAAGTCTCTGCTGTTGATTTTTTTTTTCACAGCTAAACTGAAGCCAGACAGTTTGATTCAGCACTGGCAATGTCAGCTGCATGCCCTTTTCTCAGGAAGAGCCTGAGTCACTGGATGGGCTGTGCTGAGAGGGCAAAGGATTTTAAAATGGCAAAGCTATCTCAGTTGTTCTCTTTGTTTGTTGAACAGTGTTTTTGGAGGACTCTGTCACTTTTGCTTGTTGCACACTGTATGAAAAACGATGCTGATCCTGTGTATGCTGCTGTCAACCAGTGCTTATAGGCCTTTGCTGAAGTTGTCCACTGGATTCATTTGAGTCCTAAAAGATCACACAGCAGCATGTGGTTCTTATCTCATGATTTATATCCTGGTCCTCAGTTAGAGATGATATGCATGCCTGTTCCCCACAGGCCTTGTACTATTACTTTGAGTTGTCTTGGATACATGTTTATGTTACCTTGGGAAGCGTCTACATGTTCCACTACTTCCTCTGCCCCACTAAAAATGATCCTCAGGACTCTGAGAGCTGGTATGCAACCGAGTCTTCAGACTAACAGCAACCTAGCCTGTGAAAGGGAGATTACATTTTAAAAGTAGATATTTATGGGGTTTGGTTTTGGTTGTGGGGGTGAGTTTTTGTTTGTTCGTTTGTTGGTTTTGGGTTTCTTTTGTGTGATGTGTTTGTTTGTTCTCTTTCCCCGCCACAAGACTTTTGGAAAAGGATATGCTTACAAATGCAGAATTCCCAGTTATGTTCATTTTGAGGTAGATACTCTGGGACATTGTAATGGTGCATTTCATGGCAAGATTTAACCAACCTGTTAGCTTCATTTTCTGCTTGTAGAGAAAAGCATCATAGCATTGTATTTAATGAAAAACAAAACAAGGCAACACTCTAAGCTCTGTCCACTTTCTGATTAAGCTGTTTATATCCTATGGCAGGTTTCTGGACAAATGTCCTTGTGAACAGATCCTCTATACTGCAAATGAGAAAGATGCCATTGTGTGTATGCCTGCATTTGAGGTAGTCATGCCACATCCCCTTCACAGTCAGTGGAGAGGAATGGATTCTACTAGATATGGATTCCTCTGACCTTTAAAAGATCTTACGAGTCATGCCCTAGAAATGCCTGTTTCTCCCTAGGGTGAGGCTGGGATGACCAGAAGAAATTATAGTGAATAGAATCAGAGGATGATTTAAGTTGGAAAGAACCTTTAAAGATCATCTATTCCAATGCCCATCCCCATCCCTCTGCCTTGGGCAGATGAATCTCCTAAAGATTTTTTTTCTCACCTTTGCAGATATAAGTCATGTCATGTCTGATTACATGCCTTCATCATGCATGAAAACAAACTTTTCCTATGAGAAACATCTCCTATGAGGACAGGCTGAGGGAGTTGGGGTTGTTCAGCCTGGAGAAGACTCTGGGAAGACCTAACAGTGNTCTGGGCAACCCGATCTAACAGAGGATGTCCCTGCTTATCACAGGTGGATTAGACTAGATAACCTCTGGAGGTCACTTTCAACCTAAAGCATTCTACGATTCTTTTCATTAAAATTGGAATCCAGTTGCTTTGCTAAATAAAATAGGAAATGATTGTACTGTGTATTGGATACTGAATGCTAGTGTATCATACTGTTAGCAGAAAGACAAAAGGACATTTAGCATCTTACAGGCTGCAGTAATGGAGAGCTGCATTTCTCACCTTCTACATATGCCACTCATATTGCCTTATTCCAAATGTTCATGCAAAAGGTCTGGGTTCCCTCTTCCTCAAACCCAGACAGTGTTTCACTGGGTTGCTGCATACTTTTCCAAATGGTTGCTTTTCTAAATTCTAGTTTCCTCTTCTCTGACTCTACAGCCTGCAGTTCAGCAGCAATCTTCCATCAGCACCCTGTTGCAAAGCTCAAAATCATTTAATTTTCCTTAATTCACGAAGAAAGCAAAGTGTGGTGGTTTGGGAGTTCCCCTTCCCCCCACTTTGAACCATCAGACTAACTCAGACAGCTGGAAGTTAAGATGAAGCTATATATATTTGCAGCACAGCATATATTTACAAGCATATATACACAATGTATATACAGAGATTTGCAATTATATACAACTTAGAAGTAATACAGAAATTCAAAACCCTTCCTGATCAGCAAGACTGCCCAGGAGGGCTCCCAGCTGACCTCCCTTCTCCTCCCCACCCACTTTATTTCAGAAATCACAGTATCACAGT